>OV725079.1:135675995-135913495 GCA_928085145.1 Nezara viridula
GAAAAGACGTGGGGATAGGTAACGGGGAGAATTCAGCGGGAAAAAGAGAAGCGGGTAGCGCGGCAGAATGTGCAGGTACGTGACCGAATGGGAGAATTAAAAATCGGAACAATAGTGTATCGTAGAATTGGAACCAACAGAGGGAAACAATTGTTACGGTACGAGGGCCCATTCAGAGTGGTTGCTATTAGGGAGCATAATCTGGTAACCATTGAAAGCATTAACGAACCTAAGAAGAGGAGAACTGTTCATATTGAACAATTGAAGCTCCCAATGTTAGAATCGGTACAGAAACCAATTGATTCGTAGTACCCTTATCGCGTATTATAACAAATATGTTTTTTCTATTATTATTATTGTGGATGATGTCATTTTTTTTATTTTTGTGGTTCTTGTAAATAAAGATATAGCAACATAATAGAGGCGATTGTAATTTTTATAGGATTAAGAGTTCTGTTCCATTGTTAATAAGACGTTGTGTGTTTACTTTCTGTGGTTTATTTCTTTTTATTTATTTCTCGTTCCAGCGGAGTGGAAGTGAGTTTTGGTGTACTTTAAGTTTATACTGGTACGAATAATTGTAAAGGGTTAAGGCTGATACCGGTGGCTCCGATCTAGGAATTTATAAGTTTCCGAAAATCCTATTCGTAAACTGGTGGGGGGGAGATAAAGACCGGAGACTGGCGATATCAGCCTTAATACCATCTTGTAATGTAAATAAACATAGCAATTGTATATAAGGCAGATTATTGAACGAATAAAGCAGTGTTTATTCAGAAGCCGTGAGTATTGTTTCTCGTTCCTTTTTCCTTCTTTTTTTTTATTTGCAAAGCCCGGCGACGCTTAACTTATATATATATATATATATATATATATATATATATATATATATATATATATATATATATATATATATATATATATATATATATATATATATTAAAATGGCTAATATTAAAAAAAAAAGTGGTGCGACGTAGTATGACACAATTTACTTTTTTACTACTTACTTAAAACTCTATTGGCTGATGCTAGTGAAAGATATTGTAGATAGTTATGACTATGTTTTTAAAAGACTAGCTTTATGTCTACTAGACAATCAATCAGAGTGCTACTAATGGGTAATTTCTCCGCAACTATTTTCATGCCATTAAATCAAATTTACTGGATGTATATTTATTTTTATACAGTTGCAAATTATGTAAATAAAAATAATAATAAAAATGTTCATTTAACTTCAAATCCATAATTTGTTGGTTTATACTTCTTATTTATTATTATTATTTTTAATTATTTTATTATTATTTTTGTTTAATTATTATTACCCTATTTAATGTACTTTTTTTATAAATGGACACTTACAGCTTAAATACTTGTTGACCTTCGTTGTGGGTTATTATTTTTTTTAAATAAACTTGTAGAACAAAAAAAAAACAATAAAATTTATGACATTCCATATTTCCACATTACAGTACTCTGTAATGGATGAATATATTTCAACGCATACTATCTTACAACACGTGTATTGAGATAAATAGTTTAAGTACCATAATACCGATACATTTTAATACTTTAAATTATGAGAAAATGAAATAAATATATTATAGACATAAAAGAAAAGTTATTAAATGTAATTAACAGATGATAGGAGATAGGGATTAAATAACCGTAAGTTTGATATTTACATCATAAATATAGTGTAACAGAATGAGCAATTAAATAAAGATATATAAAAGAAATTAAAAATTAGAAACCATATACCTAAAGTATTTACAATGTAGTATTTAGGATAACAATTGTTGTAAGTAGTGTTAGTAAGAAATGATTAAACAATGGTTTTCTAATTATTTAGTTCAGAGAAGTCAAGCTGGTCCACAAATACATCAAACTCTGAGAAATATTTTTCGATCAGATCCTTCTTTGAAGGCGGCTATTGGTCTCAGTTCAACATGAATCCAGAAACCAGTTTGTCTAGTTTGTCCAGTCTGTGTTTGTCTAGTCTATTTCAATCACATAAAAGTTGGTCGTATGTTTGTTCAATGTTGCCGTTATAATAGCAAATTTTTTTTTCAGCTAGTTTGAATCTGAATAAGTAACTTTTTGCTGCTCCATTTCTGTCAAAAATTGTGTCAGTTTGAAAGATAATTTTTTAATTTTGGATCTTTCTTATATGTAACTTCTTAAAACTGTAATAACCAATTTTTATGTACAGTTGATCGTTACATCGTTACAGTACATTATCGTTAAGAATATTATTTTTATCATAGATAGATTCATGACCATTCATATAAATCGTGAACAATGAGATTATAAAATTTTAGGTTTTATTCAAGAAAGTAATCGATACTGTATTGTTTCGTCGATTCCAAACGTTACTGGCATTACACTTACTGCCGTTACTTAGATTTCGCGTGATTTTTAATACATTTTAAGTGATTTATACTCTGAATTTGTAAAGAAAAAAGGTTTCCTTTGTGATTGTGTTTATTTCCAATGAAGGTCAACCATTTCGTCTTGGTCTCGATTTTCTCCTTAAATATAGATATGAGGTGAACTTTACCCACATTTTTACATTTTC
Organism: Nezara viridula; assembly: GCA_928085145.1. Lineage (NCBI taxonomy): Eukaryota > Metazoa > Arthropoda > Insecta > Hemiptera > Pentatomidae > Nezara > Nezara viridula. The sequence goes on from OV725079.1 coordinate 135,678,574, forward strand.
TAGCTTAAAGCGTTTTGTTCTGACAGAAGGAAAGTATTGGTCTCATTAACTGCGAACAAACAACAAGTTGAATTTCTCATATGGGTTTTCTAGTTCCATCCATTTTACGAATGAAAACATATCTATTAAGTACATATCATTACTATTAGTGAAAAAGTTCGTATGTAAACATTTTCAACTTGTATTTTGTTTTTGCTAAAGGTGATATTTTATGGTCTGCAACTGATATAAGTAGTCTACCACTATGGAAATTAGCAGATGACAATAAAATATGAAATTATCCTAATAAAGCATGAAGAAATAATGAGTTTTTATGATACACTCTTGTAAAACAATCAATTTTACTTGCGACCTTTTGCACTAACAGTACTGAAATGCATCTTCAGTATGCATTTTTTTTTTTTTAGTTATGGTCATTCCGGAATCTTCAAATACGGGGCACTCTTTTTCATTTTAATATTAGCTGATAATCGGAATTCGTGGATATGAAACCCGCGAATGTTGAAGGGTAACTGTATTTTCGAATCGGCTTCTCCCAGAGATTTTATTCTCTTACGCAAAATTGTATACCTTGTAATATTTTAGCCAATGAAAACGGTGAGGAAGCTATAATGATCTTACTTGGCAGACGTTTAGCTTCACTAACGTGAGTAGGAAAGCATTGTATTCGTGCAAGAGAATTACTTTCTCTTATATATGCGCAAACGTGTTTTTCTTGACACACCTTTTTCTCTAAGACCGTCTTTTCAATTTGGCTCAAACTTGGAGAGAAGTTAGGGATTGGTAACCAGATAATCAAATATGCATCAATTTTATTAAATTCTATCTGCTACTCCAAACAAAAGAAGTACTTTCAGATTTTCTTTAATGAAAATGTATATGGTCTTTATTGGTTGTATATAAAGATTAGTAGTTTATTTTTGATGTTCAATAAAAATACTAGCTTGATTTTTCCAGCCAAATGTGTCAACCTTGAATTATGTATGTTAAAATGGAATATGGAATGCCGTATAGCACATATTCATGGCTGCTAAACAGAGAGAATAGGAGATGGCTTAAGATTGAACCATGAGTTACTCAACATAAAAGTGTAAAAAATAGGATAATGAAGTAAAAAACATTTATTTAATTGTTTTAATATTTTCTTAAGACCAAAAAAATAAGTTTAAAAGATAAACAAACAAATCTAATTTTTTTAAAATTACACTGAACTAAATTCGATATGCATAAAGAAGACATGCGACTTAGAACTTAATTAAATTTAACAACTATTGTACTAAAATTCTTGTAACAGATGCTAATTTACAAACTATTATTTTTAATTGCTATTGGTTTTGGTTTGAAGAACGACAATTCTTAAAAATATCAGATTTCATTCTAGACAAGTTTGAAATATCAGAAAATAAAAATATTAAAATGTTAAACTATTTAAAGAACCTATTTTAACAACTTGGATGTTATCTCCTGATACTTTTTTCCCAACCTCTCTCAATTGACTTGTTAACAAGTCTACAGTTACAAATCTCGTATTATTAGGAATTTATATATAGTTAGACAGGCCCGCCCGAACTCAAAATGGCACTGGCAGAGAGAATGACATTTCTTTTAAATGATGAAGAGATTCCTGAAGAATGGAAGCAGTGTTATATCACCCCAGTTTTCAAAAAAGGACAAAAGAAAGATGTTTCCAATTACAGAGGTATTACCAGCTCGCTAAGTAGATTATGCGCCCGAATAATTAAAAGCAGAATTGAAAATGACTTAAAGGAAGAGAACAGCGAGGAACAGGCGTGCTTTTAAGTCTCTCACAATTTATAGAAAAGAAGATGGCCCACGACCGCGAACTCCACATGATATTTGTAGATTTACGCAAGGCCTACGATTCAGTACCTCTAGGGAAATTGTGGAAAACTTTGTAAGCCACATCTATTAAGAGATACCTCATCAGAGCAATTCAAGGGCTCTTTAAAAATATAACGGGGGCTATAAAAATAGGAGATAGAGTGTCTAGAAGCTTCTCCATTAACAAAGGATTGAAACAGGGCTGCTGCCTTTCACCCCTGATTTTCAACATTTATATTGAACAAGCCCTTAAAGACCGGAAATATCGTGCTGTGGAATGAGTGTTTAAATCGGGGATGGTGTCATCTACAATTTGCAGTATGCCGATGATCAAGTCATATTCGCATCGGATCCAGATGATGAGAGCTATATGATGAGGAAGTTGCTAGACACGTATTAAAGATGGGGTCTGAAAATCAGTAAAAGTAAAACAGAGTTTTTCAACGCTCCAAATTTACTCCTTGAAATTGATGACTGGACGCTCAATGTCAGCCAGCTGTTCAAGTACCTCGGATACTGGCTATTTTCAAATGGAGATAGTGAGGTTGACATCGAACATAAAATAAACAATGGTAAAAGAATAATAAGTTTGATAAATTGAATTAAAGAAAGCGTGGCCACCTATGCATCAGAAGTTTGGACAATTGCCAAAAAGTCGGAAAATAGGTTGCTTTCCATTGAAATGGATTTCTGGAGAAGTAGCTGTGACATATCTAGAATCGAGCGGATCCCAAACGCAGCAATTAGAGACAAGGTCGGATGTCAAAAGAACATCCTTCACCTGATCGGGACCAAAAGGTTAAAATGGTATGGCCAATTAATGCGGATCAATGAGAACTGCTGGCCAAAGAAAATTTATAACTATATGCCACCTGAAAGAAGGCCAAAGAAGAAATGGATAGAGGACGTGGAGGAAAGCATGGCAGCCAGAGGGCTCCGTGAAGGAGACTGGATGGACAGGGAGCAGTGGCTTTTAAGTGTTGGGGATATGACTCCTTAAGTTGTAGAAAAAAAAATATAGTTAGCAATATTTTAACAAAGCTATTCTATCAAAGGTATATCCATCCAAACGAGGCTCCGGTGGGGAGGGGGGGGGGGAGGCGTGGGGCCAATCGCCGATCTATCAGGACAAATACAACTTCCATAATATGAGAAATATAATATAACATTCTTTTTTTTTTTTTAGATAGTTGATGACTTTAAAAGTGGCCTAGCAAAATTTCAATGATCGTTTAAACTCTCTCAGTAGGATACGGAAGAGTGAGGTTTGAGCGAGCTGGCTTTCAGTCTTGCCACGTGACAAATAGTTCCATCATTACATTATTTATAGTCTAAATTAATGCCTGTGTGCGATATTGCTTAAGACTGCTTTTGATAATTCAATTACCTATCTCTCTTTTTCACTGGGTTGATTTACGTTCAGTTCGTTTTATGTTGGTTGCAATCGCATTTTAAAAATGGCTATGATCAAATCTTTGACTTACGTAGCCTATGAAATACCCTCCCCGCTACTACATTATTTTTTTCATTCTGTAGCATATTTTATATTCTTTAAAAAATAATCATCAAATTTTGCGCAGCTTTGCGCTAAACACTGTTTTTTAAATTATTTAAAAAACCGTAAACAAACGTACTGGGATCAAATTTAATGGAATAAAAATGTTACGAATCATATTTTAAAACTTTAGCCCTATTTAGGTTTAAATAATAAAAGAGCGTTGGATAAATGCTCAGAAAATGATTTATATGTTTTTTTTTTAGAGAAATGTTTCACAGCTGGAGCATATTTTCCAGATCTGATAACACTTGATAAAAACCTCCAGTCTTTCCGAAGTTTTGAGGGAACAGGGAGACCGAATAATGTTTGTCATCTTGCATCGGAAAACTAATAAGCAGACATTACAATATATAATATAGTAGGGATGCCTAATAATCAAACGTCTTCCATGATTATGTTCCACAAAAACTATTCAAGATAACGCTGAACCATAAGTGACCTTCACACCAGCTCATCTAATAAATGACACCAAAACTCCCTCTGTAACAACTGTGGAGTAATTATTTTTTCATATAACTAATCTAAATAAAAATAAGATATATATATATATCAACAATATCTTAATATTACTACAATATATTACTTATATTTAGCTGTAAAACATAAATGTGACACTTGGTATATTTTTCTTAATAAAAATTATAAAGTGCGGTAGAATTTCTAAGATTTATTTATAAAAATCTTAAGATAATCAATTATTTGTGCCTTGGGTGAACTGGAACAAAACTACCGAGTAAGTTGATACTGCTGCTACCATCTGAGAACAAAGTATAGAAAAATTATCTAAACAATAAATATAAATGCAAACAATCACAAATAACTGTAATCTAGATTACTTGATATCATTATGATTGTAATTATTCTCCACAATAACAATCAACAGTTGGGTAAAAAAAAATCTCAATTGCCAACTACAGTTTTTCTAAACATGATTTATTTTTAGGATTGAGGAATTTTAATTAACATAATTAATCACTCCCCCCGATCTGATGAGGACCTACAAAATTTTTTCCGAAAGAATCCCGTCCATAGATAGTTGTCGAGAGAACTTCGGGACATTATAACGATATGAACCTTAAAAGAAAGAAATAGATAAATTAGGACCATAGCTGAGCTGACAAACCGGTTCTTTGTAATGCATATAACATGTGAGGGTGAGCAAAGAATTATCATTATCAAGTGAACGGTTTGATCAAGTGAACGGCATATCTTAAATACTAGATCATCTTTTGGGTAGGACAGATAGATAATAATTACTTTGAAAATATATTATTAATACAAGATTTACAATAATTGTTACGATTTAGTTATGGATACATTTCAAGTCCTAAATATTATTAACTATTTTTTATATTGAATAACTATAATGTTAAACATACCGAGTACAGTAAGTTGTAGTCGAGGTTGAAGAGACCACAGGCTGTGACGACGACTTCTCTCTTCATAGCGATATGTAGTTGAAACCTTTCCTAAGTGCAAATCGATTAGTGCTATACTAATAAGAGAATAAACTAAGATGTAATGTGTGCCGAGCTTTTGATGGAGTTTGGCACCCGGGACTGATGTAGAAACTACGTAAATTCAAACATCCTACACATTTCCTTATTATTCGTTTCTACCTCACTGATAGATACTTTACACTTAATCACAATTACCCTTATTTATCCCTCCTTTCCCAGTCCGCTGATATTATGCCCGTAATAAAGTAATACTACTATTAACATATTTATCTGTTAGTGAAGGTGGAAACAAAAAATATGCACAAAGGCAAGGTGGAAGGGAAACGTTATGGATGTTTGATGGAAAACCCGATCCCAGCAGACCTACCAAGGAGAGATGCAGTAGCCTGCTTCCACCTGGCCACTGGTCACGACTATCTTCAAAGTCATCTGCACAAGATAGGCGTGGCTGAGGATCCCAGATGTAAATTATGTGAACAAGCGGCAATGGATGCAGACCACCTGAACGAATGTCCTGCTTTGACGGATATAAAGAATCAAACATATGTAAATGATTACATACAAAAATCAAAATTATATTGGGCAGCAAGATGTCTAATGGTCGAATGACCAATGACTATGGCATAGGAAAAAAAACCATATTTATCTGATACCAACTGAAAGTAAAACATTTTTTCTAGTATAATATATGAAATGTATTACGTTTTCGTCTCTAACTATTTCCTTTTACGACTATATATTTTAATTACTTATAATAAATAAATAAGTGCCCCGAATTATTTTTTGTCCGACAAGAGTAACAGTAAGGAAGTCAGATATGTTTCATTAAGTATATTTTATGTTTAAAGACTGCTATATATACAGATTTTAATTCTGTTGCTGCAATCTATACATTTAAATATTAAATAATACCAGCACTAGCAATTATGAAAATCTTACATGTATATGTAAGTAATACAATCGGGACCGGTTCATCAAGTTTGAGAGTGCGTTCGGATTTCCTCGGCTGTTCTCGGCTTCTCATTATCACCTTATTACCTCGAGCGAGCGCGAATTTCAATTATCGATCCCTCGATACCATCTCCTATTTCTTTTTTATTTATTGATCAATTTTTTTCATTGTTTACATTTAAACATTTTCTGAATTTTGAACTCATTAATTTTTTAAAACAAACAAAATTAAAGATACTTTAGAATAAGACTTTTTTGAAATATCTACATTTATAATTTGTTGGATAACATCAATGAGAGAAAAAACTACCTTATATTAAAAAAAACACTTAATTGTGGGTTATAATGAGTTAAATCGTTAATGAGCCATTTAACAATGTCTTAAATAGTTGATATAAAGTAGCACTTCCGGTTTTGGGTAATATATTGGTATAACATCCCAGGTATATAAAAACCTTAAATACGCAATTTCAGTTACGTACTTTTCTTTTTTGAGGTAGACTGTTCACACGCACGCACGCACGCACGCACGCACGCACGCACGCACGCACGCACGCGCGCACACACACACACACACACACACACACACACACACAACACACACACACACACACACACACACACACACAGACCATTTTGTGAGACTTGATTATTTGGACTCAAGAAACCTCAAAACGTATACTTCCATTAGTTAACGAATCGGAGGCAGTGAAGACTTTATAAGTCATGCTTTTATTCATAATCTCTGTTACAAATGGTATCTAAAATACAGAGTAATATACTATGGATAATGAGTTGACTACATGAGTTAACTCCATGTCTCCTACAGTGAAGAGTGTGACTTCAAGAATGTAACTACATGAGTGATTTGTCCTTAGCAGCATGTTGGGTTTATGTACCCAAGAATGGGGGGGGAGGATGAAGGGAAGTCAGAAGAGGACGGCAAAGAAAGTTATCGATAGTTAATATTCTTAAGAAGAGGTCTGTGAGAAAGTGCCCTTTGACTGAAATCGGTTATTGTTCCCTAAGTTTTGATAATGGGTCTTCTGTCCCGTCAGTACATTCTAGATAACTATTTCTAAGCTATCAGAAGTAGCTTGACCTGGCTTTGTGGTTTTATGCTTTGAGTCGTGAGAAACTAAAAGATAATACATGATTCACCAATTGAGATATTTAACTAAATAAAAGTTAAATTAATATTATTATTATTATTATTATTATATGTTACGGATTAAGTCCATTCCGTAACTATTGAACATTTAGATATAGGTTATAGTTATAGGTTTCACGATCGCTATATTTACTCTTACTATATATTACATATATTGGTAAGTGAAAGTAAAATTAGAAGGTACTCACGAAAAAGATGTGGGTACTTATTTAACTCATCCTTATAGATTAAGATATTTTGTAATTTGTATTCAGTAATTTGGCAATCTCTAATATTGGCTATACACATCAGAATGTACTTACGTTGTCAAGAAGTGCTTTGCTTTTCTCCTTAATCATTAGTTGGAATAGGAGAAGATTGAACTCTTTTGACTGAAATAGATACGACCACAACAAAATGAATATTAAGCTATATAAGAAATTCAAATTTAATTAGATTTTAATTCTTTACATAAAATATAATCATAAATTTATCATACCATTTCAGAAATGTTAGCACAGCAAGTGATTGCTACCAAGAATGATGGAAGCGACAAATATGATAAAGTATCCATAACAAGTCTACTGAGGCTTTTTCTTGGCCATACAAAAGAAAAAACTGTTAACGTGAGACGCAGAAATTCTATAAAAACAAAATTCAGCATTTGGAAACCATAACAATAAGAAAATTCTTCAATCGCAGAGCAAAGCTGGTGATGTACCTTGCAAAGTAAATTTAATCTCTCTTTGCGAGCAGTTGTTTGAGCAGGCTCTTCTCTCATGCTACGAATGCAGCGCAAGATCCGTTGTAGACGGCATTCGAATTCCTCGCCTAAAGCTGTACACTGACAGCATCCCAATATATACATCATTTCTCCAACCAGGAAAATTTTCAATCCAATTGATGAATTTGGATTAAAGAACGTAATGCACTTTGAAAATAGCAACAATAGGTGTATCTTCCCTTTCAGCGAGCAGTGTTGTGTTTCTTCACTGATCCCAACGGACCGGAATGACGAATCTAATGATCTAAGGCAATGTCGGATATTGCTAAATCTTTGGAAGCTTAGGAAATTAGTACAGAAGTAAACGATTGGTTGTAAATTGCCAACTAGAAAAGAAACGTAGAATACGTTTCTGTGGAATCGAAAGGGGTATTTGAAAGGGTGGCTAAACAGAAAGCTGATAGTTACGTAAAGCTTTATATGGATAATGAATATTGAATAAATTGTGAGAGTATACGGCTTTCTCGGTTTTCCATTGACAAAAACAAGTGGGGAAATCCCGAATACCGCAGAAATGGAAAATATAAGCTCAGTAAACTTTTCGGAAGATATACCCATAAGTAATTTCTGAAAAATTCTTGATCTAGAAGTCGTGCTCATGATGGTTCAACTTATACTGAAATAGAAGGGCTCCAACAGCACAAAATGAATCGATGGCAGTAGAGTGTACAGCTATTTTGAGACATAATAATGAAAGTCCTACATCCTACTGACATCGTTAATAAGTACTCATCCTTCTAATGACAATATGAATATATGGCTAAGAAAATAGAAACGTGTTGTGAAATATTCAGCAAATCGTTAAAACACTCGGTTACTACAAAGATGAAAAAAATCATCATTAATTGACCGTGTTGATCGAACATTATCTTAATCGATAATTTAAGTTGTAGTACTAATTCGGTGCTTCTTTAATACTGGGATGTACTTTTCAAAGGTCAATATGGAAAATATAAGCTATATAAATTATAAGGTGATCTTGTTTGAAGATCACTAAAAATACCTAGGAATCCATCTAGATAAAAGCTTAAAGTGGACTGACCACATTAAAGGTCTTAAACAAGAATGTTTAAAAAGACTTGACCTCCTAAAGTGTCTTTCGCATTCTAGTTGGGGAGCTGACAGAAGCAGTATAATAAAGTTATACAAAGCGATGATCCGAAGCAAAATAGATTATGGAGCATGTGTATGTGGAACCTCAAAAAGAAGTATTTTAAAAATTCTTGACCCGATCCATAATGCTGCCTTGAGGATATGCTCAGGAGCTTATAGAACATCGCCGATTGAGAGTCTATATGCAGAATGCGCCGAACCATCCCTCGAGACAAGAAGAGCATTTATGATTGCAAAATATGGGCCCAAAATAATGTCACTTCCATGACATCCCTTACGAGACATCATATTAGATCCACAAACAGTTTCAATCAATAGCAGTTTCGAGCGAAATATAATCCAAACAACGTTAGCATTCAATATGAACCTAAATTGCATCCAAAAGCTCCCAGATAAAAACTTTCCAAGGTGGAATCCTCCGAATATTCCTACAGAAAAATATATGCCGCACATCTCAAAAACAACTCTAGTTTCGGATGAAAAAAAATTTGATTTTCTAGAATTATTAAATAAATACTGCAATTACAAAATATTGTACACAGATGCATCAAAAGCCAAAACCAAGTGGGATTTTCAGTCGTTACAGACAGTGAAGAATTTCTGTACAAACTTTCAGGAGAATGTTCTATTTTTACGGGAGAAGCCACGGCCATAAAAGAAGCACTCTTTCACATCCGCAGCAACCACCATGCTATCATAACCGATTCAATGTCCGTAATAGAAGCCATAGAACAATTAACGAACCAGCATCCTGTTATAACAGACATTTTTAACATATATGGTGAACTAAAGGAAGAAAATAAAAACATAGTCCTTATCTGGGCCCCATCACATTGTGGTGGTCCTGGGTAACGAGAGAGCCGATGCTGCTGCCAACTCTGCCCGGCGTCAAGGAACTGCACAAACCACAATAATTGATGCTATTCCTCGAGAAGATTGGACACACCAACTTGCCTGCTCCTTTCAAAATAAATGGAACATTGAGTGGGAAATGAGTTCGGCAAAACTTCAGGAAATAAAAACAACATGTGTCAAATGGAACACATCAAACAGAAAGTCTAGACGAGAAGAAGTGATACTATGCCGCCTAAGAATTGGCCACTGTGAGTTTTCCCATGGATACCTCCTGCGAAGATTAGAAGCTCCAACTTGCACACATTGCCTAGTACCCAGAACAGTAAAACATATACTATCAGAATGTAGAAGGTACACCAATATAAGGAATAAATTTCAAATGGGAACGGAAATGAAAACAATTCTGCAAGATGGGGAGAATGAAATAGAAAAACTGTTCAAATATCTAAAGAATATTCACTATTATCAAGGAATATAAAATGGAAACATTAAGCCAATGACCCTTAGGGGTAAAGGCTAAATAAACAAAAAAAAAAAAAATATAAGGTAATTTTTATAATCTAATAGCTGAGAAATCTCAGCCTTCATTGCAAGAACTGTAGTCACCATTTTTATGTTAGTAGAAAAAATTGATATGTTACTGTTGGCTGTACTGACTGTACTAATGGAAACTGCTGCGAGTATTTATTGGAATATTACCAATATAAAATATATTGGAAATATATTAAGAATCAAGGATAGACCTCCATGTGTTCCGTAGGCAAATGCTCAAAGCAGACACGTACATCCTCGAGTAACATGTGGTACCTTTTGGCCAGTTTATCGCCCTTCGTTTTCTTTTAATACATAATAATGCTCAACCGCACATCGTCAATGTACAAGATCGGGTAGCCAACCATATACGCACTACACCTACGAGATTACAGGCCGTTATTTAAGCGACGGGAAGCATCACTAAGGAGATTCAGATTTAATAGTTTAAAATGAATTAGATGTGTTTTATTTTTTGGATGAAACAATTTTTTCAGGAATTTCAGTCATAAGGTTTTTATTGAGTTAGCCGATGTTTCGGTGGAAATAAGCGGGTCATGTTGAGGGCTATCCGAGAGAGCGAGTTCGTCTATCCAACGATAGCTCTGAGGATGACTTACATGTTTGGATCGAAACGTTGGCTAACTCAATAAAAATATTATGATTGAAGCTCCTGAAAAATTTTTTTTTATAGATATAATTGACCAGTCGACTACTTACCTATCTGCAAAGTTTTATTCCTGTTTAAAAGAGTGCCCATTTGCTTTATTTTACATTACAGATTTTTTAAAAGTTTTTTTGCCCATTTATTTGTGGTCTCCTACAAACAGAATATGTCATACTATATTGAAATAAAAGAAATGAAAATATGTTAATGAAATATTTGATTTATCAAAGTTGGTACCTAACTAATACAAAGAACCATGTCATGTGTGAAACAAATGATGAATAAATATAAATTTATATTTATTTGAGTCTGCAACAAATCTCTTTAGAATAATACACAGACAGGCACGTAAGAATTGTAGCCTCAGATATATTTAAAGAAGTGGACGGAGGAGAGGAAGAAAAAATTTAGCGATATCCTCCAGCAGAGATGGGCAGAAAGGAAGAAATTGAATAAGAAACCAGAATCATAGTCGCGTAGTCCTTCAGAGCTGTTTCGCGTCAAATAAATAAGAAGAATCCTAAAATAAACAAATAGATATAAAACAAACAAAAATTACCTGCCAAATTTGATTAATAAGGAAGAAAATGAATCAAAGGTGAAATAAAAATAATAATATCCATTCAATCCCCATGTAAATAATTTTTTCGGTAAATAAGTACATAAATTATCAGTTCTTAATTATTTTTATTTAATCTTTCATTAATTTATTTCCATATTAATCAAATCTAGAAGGTAATTCATATTTTTTGTTTGTTTTATATCTATTTGTTTATTTTATGGTTCTTCTTATATATACCGGAGGCTCCAATTCTCACATGTCTGTCTGTGTAATATTCTAAAGAGACTTATTACAGATTCAAATAAATATAAATTTATATTATAAAATAAGGCATGTAGTCCAAAGTCATCTTTGGTCCAACCTGACTTTGGAATACATGCAAGAAGCATGGTTAGATAAAATGGCTTGAAGATGGCTACCGGTCGAATCGTAGCCATGTAAATTGAAATAAATATGGTAAAGAAATAAAGCACAGCCTTATTTTATAATATTAAACGAAAATTTCATCTAAAAAAAGTACATATGGATATAAATTTATATTTATTTGATTTTATAATAAATTCAATTGCATAAAATATAGGCATCAAAGCAAGGCCATTCTAAAAATATCCTTAATGATTTATAATTTACATATTTAAATTAGTGATATTTACTAGTTTATGATTCAACGACTGTATAATATTTATGTGAAAATCTCCAGTGGAAGATTATGTAATGTTATATTATTATATATTTTCCATCGTGCCGAAGAATTTCTGCTATTATTATCATTTATATTATTTCTCTTCTTATTTTTTATATATTGTTATATATATTTTATCTGTTGTTTTATATATTATATATTATTATCATTTGTTTTTAAACACTATCTTTTTCCCTCTTCTACTCCCTAACACGTTTGTTGGGTTAAGATACAATTTTAAATAATAGCTCATTACAAAGAATACAAAATGGTGAACATTTTCCTCTCTTACAGTACACAAGTCCGATTTTTAGCATCTGAAATATTTTAACCCGTATCCTAACCTCGTTATCATTTGGTTTTTGACACTGTTTTTTTCTTTTTGCTTCCCTAATACGGCGTCGCGTTAAGATGCAATTTTGAATTACACATATTACAGAGAGCATTAAATGCTGAATAATTTCTTCGCATACAGTATGAATCCCGATTTTCAGTTTCTGAGATATTTTAAACCATATGTAATAACATTCCGAATAATCGACTTCACCCGAGCATTGAAATCTGACGGATCAATCTAATTCACTCTCCACAAAAAAGTGCAAAACTCGCCTAAATAAGTTATCACTTAAAAAAAATAAATTATTCGGATTTATTATTATTTTTTTGTTTTTATCGTTTTCAACTATCAGATGTAACTAAAGCAGTTGTAACTAAAACTTCTTGTTGAACACACCTCCCTGAAGAAGACCTGCAAAGTCAGGTCAAAATTTTGGCTTAAAATAAAACAGTAGGGCTGCCACTATTTTAGTCTATTTATGACCGCCACCCCGGATCATCTCCTTTCTCTAAAATACAACGGTCAACTATTAAATATTCAATTAAACCTTTTATGATTTGAAATTTATAAATAGTTAACAAATCTTTGTCAAATCAAGTCCTACTGTAAGAGGCTTTCTCTTGCTGTCCTCCACAAAAGCCATAACAACACTCCGAAGAGTTAAATTTGTTCTGTAAATATAATTTACTCATCTTTATGCTCACTGGATATATATTTCTCAAGATTTACAAGTTATCAACTTCCGCAAAACGTTTTCACTTAAAAAGCAACCGTTTCTTTTTTTTTTGTTTTAACTTCATTTCATTCGCACATACGTCAAACGCTAACTTTTATACATCAGATTCTCGTGTTTTTTCTTTTTATTTAAAACTTCTTTAGGCTAGTTTTGCACTTTTTTTATGGAAAGTGAATTAGATTGATTTGTTAGATTTCCGATGTTTAAACGCTCGGGTAATGTCGAATAGATTCAACTAATTGAAATGTTTTTAAATATGAATTAACATATCTCAAAAACTAAAAATCGGACCTGCATACTGTAAGCGATGAAATTGTTTAGCATTGCAGTAAGATATTTTCAAAATTTTATCTTAACGCGACGTCGTGTCAGATAGGCTAAAAGGAAAACATAGTTTCAAAAACCGAATTATAACAAATTTTATTGAAGATATGGATTAATACATCCCAGACACTAAAAATCGGACCTGCACACTGAAAGCGAGGTAAATGTTCAGTATTTTAATCGATATTTAAATCTATTATTTATAATTCAAATTTCATATATCTTATCTCGACTTGTTGCTGTTTTCAATTCTATCGTGTGGCTTAAAGCATACACCTTAATTTTTTTAAATCATATCATAGCTTAGTTTTTTTTTCACATTTTAATAAATAATACTGGGCAACAATTAAAATGTTTAGGGCTCAAAAACAGTCAATTTATGTGTTTTCCCATCTGCTGAGCTCAAAATAACCATAAAAATCACAGATTAGCTCTTGCTTTGGAAATAAAGTGCCATTTATTTTTTTAAAGTCAACATTTTCAATTTGAGTAATTTTTTGGGGGGAGTTGGTATACCTGTCAAATAACAAAACAAAAATACTCTTTAGTTTTTTGTAAGTCATAAACATAGTTACTGTGAGTTTCATATAGTTTTTGCTGTAATTAATGCAGAATTTCTGGTTCGAGAGTGTTTTTTTAGTGTAAAATTCGTAAAAATGGCACAAAAATGTGTAAATTGGGGAATCATTTTTGTTATATTTGTGGCGAAATAACATTTTCCTCGCAGAAACGCAACCTTGAGCTTCTTTTAAAGACTACCTGCCTATCAGCTTTATTTCGGTATGAAAGTAGGGGACCAGGATAAGTCTTGGGCTCAACATATATGTTGCAACGCATGTTCAGTTACACTGCGAGAATAGATGAGAAAGATGAAACGAACTATGTCCTTCGGTATGCCTACGGTTTGGTGTGATTCTACAAACCATTCAGATGATTGCTGTTTCTGCTTCCAACTATAAAGGCAGGATTGTCTATGAAGAAAAAAAGAATAGTTCAGTACTAGAATCTTTGGTCTGCTATTCGACTCATTCTGCATTCAAATAGTTTGCCAGTTCCTACTTCACCCGAAAATTGTGTGTTTCAAGTAGAATATGAAGGCAGTGTAGAACAAAGGAGAAGGCCAAAATTCTTGGGTTTCGACTACAGAAATGAAATCTTCTCGAAAGTGATGTAAAATCGTCACAGGGAACTGCTTCTCTTTTTTGAGAAAAAAATAACCTTGTTTGCTGCGACATTAATGGCTTGATGAAATCTTTGAATTTGAACCATGATCCAACTGAATGACGACTATTCATAGGCTCCTCCTAGCTTAGTTAAAAAACTGTGTTCTTTCATAATGGCAACCTTCTTTCTTTTATTCCTGTTGGTCATGTTCAGATGAAGGAGATATATGCAAATATAACAGTCCTCACTCAAATTTCATGAACACAAATGGAAAATCTGTGTTGATCAAGCTGTACTCTTAGAAATGCAACTGGGGCAAACAAAACATTGGTACTTCTTATGTATGTGGGACAGTAGGGATAGGGAATTTCATTGTAGTAAAGGGGACTGGCCTGCAAGAAATCTTAATCCTAGCCAGAAAAATGACGTTGCTAAACCTCTCGCGGACCGAATAGATATTTTACTTCCACCTTTGCATATCAAGCTGGGTTTTGATGATTTTTTTTCAAATGTATGAACAAAGAAGGCTTTTACGTACATAAGAGAGAGATTTCTGAAATTAAATGATGCAAAAGTAAAGGAAGGCATTTTTGTCGGACCACAAATTCGAGTATTTGTGAAGTATCCTGGATTTGACTAAAATTTGGAAGAGAAAGAAAAGGAAGCTTGGGAATCTTTCAAGGGAGTTGTTTGTGGATTTTTAGACAAACAAAGAGATGACAACTACACGCATTTGGTGACAGTGCTACTGCAAAAGCACCATAACCTTGGACGCAACGCGTCCATTAAAATCCATTTTCTCCACTCCCACCTAGACTTTTGCCCTCTTAGTGATGAACATGGAGAGAGATTCCATCAGGACATTTAGGTTATGAAGAGAGATTCCATCAGTGCCATTGGAATGAAGCAATTTTTGCGGATTAATGTTGTTCTTTGTGAAGGGATGCTCGGGAACTCCCTTACAAGAAGAAAGCTAAAATACGACGACCTCATGAAGCCACCACATAATCTCTTTGGACACGACCTTCTGCGAGGTATTCTTCCAGCAATTTAGAACTCTTAGGATGTAACTACCAATTTGAAAAATCAAATGCACTTTCAATGTTGTCAGTATATACAATTAAAATGTATATTTTTCTCTTAACCCGTTAATATGAAATACTTCCACGTAGTGTTTATCCCAGGAACCAGAGATATGAAATTTTTTTCATTGTTTTTTCAACCCAAAATTTTTAAGAATTGACTCATGAAGTGTTAGAAACATTCAAAAATTTGTTTTTTGTTGTCCAGTGTAATAAGAAACTATTATTTATCATTTATTTACTTACCTAATGAGTCAGTGGCGCCTAAGTCTCATAATTTCTTATGGTGATTAAAATGGTTAAAGTAAATTTTCTTTAAAATTAACTTTATATTTCCAATACATAAAAGCAACAATAATTAAATGTATGTTATTTTTTTTTTTTGTAATATGATACCTAATAAAAATGAAATACTTTTTAAATGACTAAACGGAGATCAGCCGTTGATTTTATTATCCCTAAAACATATACAATTATTTATCACTTTTAATAGTAGGACGTCAGGCTGTATCGTATTGGCGATTGAATTATAAAAAAGGAGAAACTAGTAATATTAAGGGTAATTTATTGGCGAAGATTGAATCCAACATATTACTAATCAATAGAGCTATTAACTGTGAATAACTTAAAAAAAGTAATATCTATAGAGGATACTATATTCTATACGCTTTATCCTGTCTCATATTCCCTTTTTATCCTTCCACTCCCCTCACTTCCTTTCTAATACCATGGGCCACTCAGTGGCCGGGTGGACCCATATTCCTTATCTTTCATGTCCCACCGTAAGGTCCACCCAATCCCATTTCATTTTTTTATGCATTCAACGGCGTCCTTTATCCTTCCGTTCCTTAGAAACATATTATTTCCCTGTTCATAATTCTTATTTTACAATACATTATTTTTTACCCAATAATAAATTATAAAAATATTTTTTGGAATAATGTGTTTCGTAACCTTGTTTATATTTTTTAAATTGTCTGTATTTTTTTTATATTTGGTCATTTTAAGTTAATTGATATTCTCCTTTATTATATTGTATGCCTTTCTATATTAAACAATATTTTATTTCTCCTCAAATTTTGGTCACAGGTGAAACTTGATTGAAATTTTTATTTTTCTAAACTATTGCTTAGTACTTTTTAAAAACTAATAAGTGCAAACTTCAGAAAGTTCGATTTAACTAAGAAAAATCCTAACACATTTCTTTCAGTCTCCGATATAAAACCAATATGAACTCCCTGGTGCATATTTACATCGACAATGCCCGAATTCCTCAAATCGATAAAGTGCAATATCTGGGATTGACATTATTCAGAAGAATGACGTGAAGACCACATATTAACAAAAAAACAAACAAAGAAAATTGTTAAATCTCATACCGCGATTTTTATAGTAATATTATTTTAAGACATTTAAAATTAAAACAAAAAACAAAAATTTACATTTACCAATTTCAGCCAATTTGAACCTACTCCTCCCAGATATACGGGACAGCCAAGAGGACCCATATACGTAAAGTTCAAATATTTCTGTCAAACAACTTAAAAAAAAAAAAACTGCCAGGACTAAAACTAACGTTTCGTAGTACTTCACAAACACTCCATTACAAGAAGACCTCCACATGCCAACAGTTGATGATCTTATACGTACACAATACAAAAAAATTCGCGGTAATTTACACGGACATAATCATACTCTTATACAAAGTTTAGCTATAATTAGCATGTCCGGTAACAAGCTTAGGAAACTCAAAAGAACTCTTTGAGGGATCTAATTGCTTAAAAAGTTAATTAAAATGGAAATAAGAAGGGATGCCGCAGGGTAATCCTCTCTCACTGAGAATGTGTAGAAATTCAATATGTAGAACTGATATATTACTGAAGAATGTCTTGTATAAGCCTTGTATAAGTGTTAGACCGTTAGGCCGTGTAAGTTGTCGCAAATTCTTTTATAATGGAGCCGTATTTAGTCGTCAATTTTTGGCTGGTGAAGGTGTACTGACCAATGCAAGACTGTGAAGCAATACTTGTGACGTCCCATGGAACTTTTATTATAGTTTGTGTCTATATATATACATAGCCTGGGCAAATGAAAATTGGATTAAGGTTAAACGATTGTAAAACCCAAGCCATCGTCATTGGTTCAAAATTCTAAATCCCTTCTCAGATCCAATACCACCATTCAGTTTAAAACTTAGGTATTTTCATAGATCAAACAATCTCCTCGAATCATCGTATTTTTCACATATCCCGACGTTCAATTTCCATCCCGAAACTCCTTCATTGCTCCCGCCATCTCCTAACAATGTCCACACGTAGATTCCTAGTATCCGCCCTCATCTTCCCCCAACTTGACTACGGCTGCTTAGTGTAGATTTCTATTCTAATATAGTTAGAATTGAGACATAAAAAAAACATTTTTGCAAGATATGGCTGACAGTATATTAAAAACTGACTAATGAGTTTAATCTAGAACAGATTTATTTTGCTTATTCTCAGTCTGGCTAAGGCCAACTTTAATAAGGAACAACAGTTTGGTTTTTGAAAATTTCAGTCTCATATTCATCAATTTAAAATCAAATATTTAATCCATTTAAAAATTTTCATTTTTAAAATGACTTTTACATTTAATGGTTCATTTAACGATGCACAAGAGGACGTTGATCATACCTTTACCCTGTAAAATTCCCGAAATTTGATAACACAAGACTAATTTTAAACGTATCGAACATTTTTAATTTTTGTTTGTCTCATCCTCCGCTTTTTTCGTTAACTGTCAAAGTTGGTTTTCTCGGTTTGGAAACTCAATAATATAAAAAAACTGAATAACAAATGTGTGTGTTGGAGAACATTGTAATGGAGCAACAAAGAATATTGTTACAATAAAACAAATTGTATACATTAATGTATTTTTTTTTCTTGTTCAGTGTATCTTTTGTTTTAACTTGGATTATTTTTTACCGAATCATTTGTCTATATTCCAAAGTATTTACAATATTCAGGAATTAATATTCAGATTGGTTAAAATGGTACAATGTATATTCTGTTTTCAAGTGAAAGGCATTTTTATTTTTCGTAAATGGATTATTAAGTCTATTGTATTGTAAATGGTATTGCAATATTTTTTAGTATGTTGAAAGTGTATTGTTTTAGTCTCCAGTCTGTTATTTATCATAGCCATCACGAAAAAGTATGATTGTCTGTTAGCATTTCGTTTATCGCAACGCATTTTTAGAGTACTTTGAAACAGTCCAAGAGAACAGTGACAAAACACAAAAAAAATTGGATAAATAAATTAAAGTTTTTTTCATTAACTTTCCCACACAAGAAGTATATAATAAGGGAAAGTATTGTGATCATCCAAATTTTCTGATCTTAGTTTCAAAAGAAATGATATTTTTCAAGGTACCATGGGTCTTACTAAACAAATAAAGATCTGTGTACAGCCGGGTAGAATAGCTGCAAAACATAAAGAAACGGAAATTTAAGATATGTATAAGTAATAGGTTATCTAAAAGAGCTTAAGTTTTTCGAATTAAAACAAAATTTTCTCTAATGTATCTTAATTTCAGTTTATAAGAAATGTTTTAATGTCTTTTATTATTAATTTCAAATGGAAACAAATAACTATGAACCGTGAAAGAATTTTGTATCTTAATAAATGAGAAAATCGTAGAAATAATTATGCAGATTGAAAATAGATATTTTGTCAGCTGAGTGTTTCAAAAAAATTAATATCTGTCATAGTAAGTCGAAGAGAATAATGGATATTGACGAAAACCTAAGGATGTTTAATTATTGTAAAGAATAATTTTCGCTTTTATATTATTGAATGAGTAATAATCATTTCCATAGACATTAGAGTTGCATAGAAAACTTAAATTAATGGACATTTTAAAAAATGTTTTTTTTAACTCAAAACTGTCAGCAATATTGGCAATTAGTGAGAAGTCTGAGATTTAATGTTACTTTTTAGTTATTGATATGTGGTCTTCATGACATTTTTAAGTAAAATAACAGTCCTACATATTGAATTTCTACAAATTGTCAGTAAGAAAGGATTACCCAGCGGCATCTCTTCATATCTCCATTTTAATTAACTTTATAGGCGAGGAGATCCCTCATAGAGGTTCTTTAGAGTCTCCTAAGCGTGTTATCGGATATGTTAATTATAGGTAAACTTTGTATGAGAATATTAGTATGTCCATGTAAGTTATCGTGAAATTTTTTTAAGTGGGAACGTATGTGGTCATTAACAGTTGGCATGGAAATGTTTTCGTGTAAGGTGATGTTTGCCACGTACCATGGAACTTAAGTAACAGTCCTGAAAATGTTTGACAAACAACTTTGTGATTTCCGTAGGGAGTGATCTCCTGGGCTGTTCCTTATATCAGGTAGAGGTTGGTCCGAATAGACTTGAGTACTTAGATGTAAGTATTCAGTTTCTGTTGTATTTTTGATTTAGAACATTTAACAGAAGTGGTTAAGACTATTTTTTTTATGCCCAACGTACGATTTGAGGTTTAATAATTTTTTTTTGTTAATGTGAGGGGCTCATGTCATTCTTCTGACTAATGTCAGTCCAAGAGAATTCACGTTATCTTTTTGAGGTCTTTGGGCATTTTCAAGATAAATAAGTTTGATTATTGCTGTTTGCTTCAGTGTCTGTTGGGACGCACAGTGGTCGGAAAAGACAAACGGCAAAAACCTTTGTGCGATATCAGCGAGAGAGGGAGTGCGGGGGGCACCGCTGCACTCCGGTCGGCCCGGGGGGCCCCCCAGGCTCTACCCGAGGCGGTATCCCCTCCGAGCCTCATATCCCGACTTTAGACTCGAGGCGGGAGGTCCCGGCGTGTGGGGGTTTCGCGCCCTGAGATACCTTCATTTTTTTTTTTAAACTTATTTATTGAAAAAAATATTCTAATCTGTCTCTAGGGGCATTTATAATAGAGTCACAGATAGAATTGACACTCTATATACAATAAATAAGAATAAAATAACCTAAAAATAAATAAATAAAAAGAACACATACACACCTATACACAATATTTACAATTTGGCGAGAGAACTACAAACCAGGCTTGTCCCTCCAACCGTGGAGGGAAAAGTATGACTCCAGGAGTTCCCTGGACTCCTCTCTCAACCGCGTCACTAGGGCTAAACCCAGTGGAGATTGAGCAACATGTCGTGAGTGGAGAATCTGGCCATTGCCAGAACAATATTTACAAACTATAAAAGATCCCGGGGCCACTGCCGTATTAACCTCCTTGGAAGATTATATGGATGGGTGGTGCTGGATAGAGATGCTGGATAGAGATTGTGCAAAGGGATTTGATTATGATGGGTATCAGTTTTTAAGCAAGATATTTGAAAAACTGAATTTAATATAGCATGTCGGGCATTCTGAATTAATATGCGATACAACTTTTTTAGTAAGACCAACCGTTATTATTATTTTTTTCAATTACAAATAAAGTATATTTTGCAGGTTATATGTTGTACAAGTCAAAATTTACTGTATAAAGTAATTGAAAGAATCGATTATAAATAAATAAATATATAAAAAAAAAACCTGTATCACTACAACCCATGAAGGGTCTGGGGTTCAGTACTATTTAGGGAAAGCACTGTTTCTAGGTCAACGGTTGTGCAAGGAGGTGATTTGACCGAGATCACGCTCAACCGCCAGGTTTTTCACCTTAATCAATTATTTAATTAAGGGTACCCACTTTATAGAGGCTGGGTGTGCCCCAGGAAGGTCTCCCGACCCAGGGTCATCCCACGGCCAATGAAACAGAATAATGAATTTTCTTCCAAAAGCCTGTGTTCGAACCTGGGACCTTTGCATTGGAAGCTCAGTGCTAGGGCACTGAGCTACCCCACTAAATATACACACACACACACACACACATATATATATATATATATATATATATATATATATATATATATATATATATATATATATATATATAACCTGTATTAATATCAAGGGGTAATAATGGTAAGACAAGAAGAGTTAATTATCATACAATTAAATGAAGATAAAAAAAAATAGAGGGTGTGATGTGTTGAAAATATTATTCACAGTATCAATTATGAGTTTGAATTCCTCTTTAATATTTTCCTTCGCATTTTTTTTTGTCTGTATTTTTCTCCAGTTTTCTATGACGGAAATGAATAAATTATATTAGGTATATATTTATTTATATAATGGTAGGAATTTTTCCTGGCTCGTTTTCTGTATACATTTCTTGACTAAATTTGGCAAATATCAAATATTACCAAAATCTCAAATTATCGCAGCTGATTTTTGTGTACATCATCAGCGGAGGATTCAAAAAACATTTTGATTACACTGATTATTGGGGTTAAAACAAATTTCTACTTAATTACTAATTATATTTATAAAAAAGTTTTTGTACTTACTGAAACGGCTATTTAAATGAAAATACTAGAATCCCAGTAAATGCAGACATTCATGGGATCGTAGACAAAAGAAACAGAAAGTACTGATGATGGATAGGCCCAACTCGGCCCCAGTAAATCTCAATTTTAATTCCAACTCCCAACTCCCAGGTGCCAAATTAGTTAGCTCTATGGGGTATAACTCAAACTCACCTCACTTCTCCTAATTGTGGTCTAGGGCAAACTTTTACCCTAAGTTCTCGGAGATGTAACTTATCGAATTGTTCAACTTCAAGTAAGCAACTTACATTAAGCCCCTGTAGCTTTACTTATTTCTGAAGAGGAAGAGGAATTTAAATTTCACTCACCGTTTATAATTGCTTGGGATTGTATAACTGTATTAAGGGAAGGAACCGTTTCTCTTATCCTCAACTCTTCATGTTAGTTATCGTGAATAAAAACCAGCTAATTCAATAATATCTGTAATTTAATAAAATTTTATTAATATTACTAATTTACTGTTTGTAATAATAGAAGCATTATTTGAACGCATATGTGCATTTAAAACAATAAATATTCTTATGAAACTATAACAGAAATAATTTTTTAAGTAAGTATAATATTTGGCTCTTATAGTAGTGAGTATTTTAGATAAAACATTAATATAAAAGATATAAGATTACAATTTTTAAAAAAAATATTATTCATTGAACTTTACCTATATCAACACTTTGCCCTTTATTTTCACATTTATCATTAACTTGACTTATGACGAATGGTAAGGCACAACATAAGGAAGGCATGTCTATTTTTCTGTAACTTTTTACTTTCCTACCTATACTAGGTAAGAAAAGTATTGCAATCTGGTCAAATTTTCGGCGGATCTATACGTTTCAGAGCCTCTGAGTCCGAGAAACACATTTTTAGCCATTGGTCTGTCTGTCTGTCTGCCTGTATGTCTTTTCCAAGATTTTCGCGGGAACTACTGAACCGATTTTGTTGCTTCTTTTTTTATTTTGTAGGATTTTGACTACTTATGCCTGTGACAGAAATTCGGTCCTAGATGCGCAATAGCTCGCGCGCAGTAAATGAAAAACATGCTTTTCTATAGACTGAATCTCGAAAACGGCTCTAATAATTATGATGAAACTTTCCTATGATGTTCTAATAATTGTTCTTTTAATTTTCGTATATGCACTGAATTACCAAGGAAATTCAGAAAAAAAAGTTATAAAGAAAATACAAATGTTATGGGGCTTAACACCCTAAGTATACATTATACGGTAAAAACCCCGTTTAGCCTGTCTTTTGAAAGGTAGTGAAATCCCCTACAAAACCATATAAAAATCGAAAATTTTTTTTGTTCTTCATGAAAAACTATTAACTCTTGAAAAACTCATTATGAAATAGGTATGGAAGTTGACACACCAGATGTTTTTTGTTTTTTTGTGGTCCAACATTTATTTGCATCTGTCAAGTATATTATCAGGGATATTATTACTGTAAAATCTG
Organism: Nezara viridula; assembly: GCA_928085145.1. Lineage (NCBI taxonomy): Eukaryota > Metazoa > Arthropoda > Insecta > Hemiptera > Pentatomidae > Nezara > Nezara viridula. The sequence continues at coordinate 135,702,291 of OV725079.1, forward strand.
CTGACTATATAATAAATGTTGCCATGTTAGGTATGGAGAAGAACAGTCAATTGTAGCGTCTCTTCCCCGTCTTGATTCATTTACTATGGTTTTTTTTCTTTACTAAAGATTTTTTTTTTTTATTTACTAAAGATTTTTTTCTCCATACCATTTAAGCTCCTCCTAATATTCAAGGGTAGGCCATGTCTCGTATTAAACTCTTGGTATGTAGTTCAAATTTATATAAAATCGTTAGCAAGGAGGTTGTTTTGTATTGGTCAACTTGTTGGTAAGTGGAGGTTAGTATGGAGAGTGCTATTGTCATTAGTCGAAATAATTTTGACCAGAAGATTTGGTGATATCCTATAAGTCTTTTTGGTGATACCCTATATCAATGAGTAGTATCCTTACAGTATATAAACGAGGTAATGGAATGATGTCCTAGTATTTGAAATAAAAAATATGTAGCAAAACTATTTAAATCACGTGATGATTCTCACTAAATAAAGTATTTTAAGTAATAAAGACAATTATTTTACATTTGAAACGATATTTTCATGAATGGGCCTGAGATGATTTATTTGCTTTATTATGTCCCTTTCATCATCCGATGGCGCCACGATTCTTGAAGAATCTTGGCCTCATCTACTATTCATCTCTAAACTGACATGTCTTCGGCCATCCCCCTCCGTCCAACAATATCCTGAATCCTCCAAAATCATCCAGCCAACGAAGTCTAGTTATGTCTCTATTTTTACTCGTTTATCCCTCCATCATCATTTTATGGAACCTGTTATGTTCCATTTTATGCACATGACCCAGCCATCTTATCTTCCCCTTTTTACTGTGGATGTATTAAATGGTGCATTATGTATCTTATTCAGCTCTTCATTAGTCTTCACCCGCCAAATATTTCCTTCTGTTGGGTGTCAGAGATTTTTCGATGGATTTATGTTTCCAATATGCTCAATAGCCTTTCTTCATGAAGTGTGTGTGTTAATGTCTCCCATTGCGTTTCTTTACCTATTTGAAAATTAAAAATAGCCACATTATTTATTTAAAAAAATAAAATAAAAATTTTCGTGTGGAATAAGTAGGTTGCACAGCTACTTTTTATTTGCAAAACCAGAGGCTGTATACGCCCATTTACCCTCAACCTTATTTCTTAATGTATTAATTATTCTTACAGAATTTTAATATTACAAGATTTTCCATTTAAAAAAAAAAGATCTACGGAAAGTTGCTTAAAACCCGGGAGTTTTCCCCATGTTTATTTTGCGCTAATCTTCACCGAATATTTTTCAGTTTTCTTTCGTCACCTATCACATGTACAAAGCGTGTTTTCACCAAGCGATATATACCTTTGAAGCATATATTTTTTTAACTTCAAGACCAAAGTAAAACAATTTTCGTTTTTAAATCAATTTTTTATAGATAATTAACTTTCTTTTATGTATGATATATATGTTTTTCAATTTACTTTACGTCTTATTCACTCCAATCCAGCAAAGTTTGAAAAATACTGAAATAATTTTAATTTGTTCCAGACTACAGAAGCACATTAAAGAATAAAAGGTGTTTGCTCTTTGATTGATTTGAAGGTGCTCCAACCAGTTTTATTGGTTCCTATTTCTGTTCATTATCTTCAATCTGGATATTCATTCTGTGACACGAGATGTCTTAATCAAATGATTAACTATAGAACTGAAATTTAACATATAAGGTCCTTCTGAAATACGAGTCTTATCTTCACTATTCAGATGTTCTGAGTCTCAATGTACAACCACGTAAAGAAATATAATTTTGAATCATATTGTTAGGTAATACTTTGAGAGTAAGAAAAGGGCATTGAAATTTATAGAGATTAATAAAAAAAGACACAACCCCTTACTCAGATAAGAGGATTGGCGTTCGGAAGGATTTCTTCAAAAATTAATATGTAAAGGATTCTCCTTGATATCCTCCTACCTCAACATATTACCTCCGCCCTTATTTGACTAAGCTTCTAAGATATTATACCTTTTGATATTAATCTGAAATTTCCTTTTTCAAAGAGTCATATTTTATTTTTCACATTTTAATGAATATATACATTTTTGCATCAGAATATAACTCAAACAGACAGGACATATTAAAATTTATTTAAATATTCTACTATTTGAAACAAACTTGCCTGCTTTAAAAATACTTGAAACCAAGTTAAACTTTAATACGGAAGTGTTAATAGGCACGACACTAAACTTGAAGAGTTTATTTTTCGAAAAGGAAATTCTAATCTCCGGAAGCAAAAAAATTATAAAAAATGTATATATAAAAAATTAATATACATACTACAAAACAAATAAGTCGAATTGCTTTATATAAATGAGATTAATCATAATCTCACAAGTCACCACAAGGATTACAGGATGACTAAAAACAAAAATAAAAAAATTTAACTATTTTTTCCTCTTGCTTTGGTAACTCTTTCTAAATCAGATAATCTATAAACTGGTCTTTGAGAATTTCGCTGGCATTGCAGCATAAATCAAACAAATATCTACCCAACCACTTTAGATGACTATGGTAACATTATCAGACTGGTACAAATTTAAAAAGCTCAATTCCACACATACTAACTCCAAGATAAAAAAAACTTTTCATATTGTTATCCAAAATCTCTACCATACAACTCCAACTGAAGAAATAAACTTTTAACTTAATGCACAAGGATGCAATGTTAAAAATACCACCAACAGACAACACCCTAAAACGAAATTTTTCTTAACGATAATTTTGAAGCACCGCTTTTCCAACTAATACCATTCATTACACCGATATTTATCACAAATCTCCTATGTTTGCGCTTTTGGTAGCCGCAGCTTATATTGCCCCAAATAAGGTTGTCTCTTCTAATGAGTTAAAGAATCTTTTCTCATCTATGGATAAAAATTTCTTAGTGGGTGGAGATTTAAACGCTAGAGAATCTAAGAAAAAAAAAAGATAGAAAGTAAGAAGCTAAAGTGGGGCTTCCGACTAACAAGCACTCGAGGTTGAAGATATGAAGTTGTTGAAGGCATTGATGTTGTTAAGCATCAATGCTTAACAACAGACTATCTATCTAACTATCTAACTTGCTATCTAACTTAAAATCTCATTTTCAGCGAGGACATAGATTCCCGTGGCTATTGTCATAATCGCTCTTAACGTTCCAAATGTGGTGCAGGTCGTGATCACGTGCTCTGCAGTTCCTGGAACACTGCAGGTTGGGCATAGAGAATCTACATCAATGCGATTACATTGTAACTTGGCGAAGCTCTTCCCTTTGAAACTATATAAATTTATCAACATATCATACTATATAATAATCTGAGAAAAAGTTGCGAAGGATGGTAAAATTAGATTACTGAATAACTCAAAGTATACAATCTTTTCTTGATGTCTTATTTTAATTGACACGGTTATTTAAAAAAAAAAAAAAACGAAATTCAGTCAACGAAAAAAAAATTAAAATCGTATAATTTGGTGCCAAGACGTGGTGCTCTAAATATGTTTTATATATTATATAGTAAAGCTTATATCTTTCGTTTTGTATTATTTTTTTAAAGAGATAGACCAACTTAAGTAATGTTGTGTGTTTTTCTTAGCAAATTACTAATGATAAACAAAAAAAAAATTGGGCCAATATTAGGAATAACCTTACATTTATTTTTGTAAGGAAAATAATGTTCCTTTTGAACTATAATTGTTTGGAAATAATAAACCATTATGTAATTAATTGCAGCATGTTTTAATTTGTTGCAACATGCCTTATTTTTTTTAAAATTTGTGTTTACATAAATTTGTTATAGCCAAATACATAGATATATAGTTATAGCTAATGGACTTAGGTTATAACGCAACGTCAAGCTGTTATCATGGTACTGTATAACCCACAGTTCAAGGCGCAAACATAGGAACTTATGAAGTGACCGAATTCCCTAATGTTGCTATACAGATTTTTTAATTTTTTCATTCTTCTTACTTTCTTAAAACATGGTTTATACCTTTTATGTTACCAATAAAAATGTTATAAACTTTAAACTATTTTCCAGGTAAATTTCACACATAAAGCGACCATAAGATCTTCTAAGCTACTTTTGCCGAATATAATATTTGTAGTGACAGCCGGCATGTAATAATAAAATATATTTATTGTTTTAATAATTACCTCGAATATCACTAAAAGGAATTACCTGCCATTAATACTTTACAGGAATATTTATTTTTTCCATGAGCAGTTTTTACAGTTGTATTAACACTTCAACATCTCAAAGTTCAAACCTTACAATGAACTTAAAAATTTTGTACAGAATACTTTATATAAATTGTACAAAATTTAAAAGCAAGTTGATAAAGGCGTGATAAGCTAGCTTATGACATGTAGATAGATTGATAATGGTTTTTGAATTTTGTTTATCGGCAAATGAGGATCGGTTTACTAACTTCGCGGAGCAATCTCTTTGGTAAACTTGCTTATCCTCTTGGATTACCTGAAGTCAGAAGGAAACCACGATCCTGCGACGCCTTCTTATCTTTTGGTGTCTCTTGAGAATTTCCTTCCTTGTACCGCTCCTGGAGTCTCTAACTGATAGCATCTCCTTGCGAATATGTTATCCTTTGAATTTGTCTATTGAATCATATGTTGAACAAATGTTGGTACAACTCAATTTCTTTTAGATATATATTTTTGTTTGTCTTTATATTTCCATCCACACATGTCATGAGCTTGACAATAAGCAAATGTGCTGTAACTAATACGAAAAATTGACATTTTGGGCATGAGGGAAAAAATAGTACCCAGCAGCACTTCTTCCTGGTCTTGATTTATTTCCTTAATTCAAGAAAGGAGATCTGTCATCCAGCTTCTCTTTAGTCGTTCCCTGATAGAAATGACATTCCAGCTGTTTCCATGTCGGTAATAAGTCCGTCGTTCCCTTCGTGTAGTCAGATATAAATCTCGAAAAAAAATGTAGACATGTTTTCGGTTTAGTATAGCGAAATGTTATCCGGCTTTAATCCTATTAAATAAAGCTCCAGAATCAGAATTTAATCTTTGAAATATATTTTTCAGAGATAAGATGATATTTAGTAAATTGATAATGGGTCACCCCATATTAAATCAACCAGAGAGTCTAACTCACAAAATGTAAAATTTGATAAAATTTTTGTTACATGTTGCATGAATTATTGTGTAAAAAAATACAAAATTTTAGATTTTTCGGACTTACGATTTTTGAGTTATAAACGTTTTAAAATGATAAAAAACGAAAAACATTGTTTTTTTTATAAAGTTTTTGACTATTTCTCAAACACTATTTTAACTAAAAAGTTGAAACAGCCGTCAACTTTTTCCGTTGTTTATGCTCTTTTTTTCATGTACTACATGACGATATTCAAAAAAATATATTTTTTCAAGATAATTATAGACTTCTTTATTGAATTTTGTATAAAAACTTTAAAATTTTTTTTTTAAAATATATGTTATTCTAACATATGGTGGCTAAAGGTGGGACAAATTTCAATTTGCAGAAATAATGGGTTAAAAAGATAAAAAATGCTGGCCTTCAATAGGTCCACTTAAAAGGTCTGGCAATATTAGAGTAGGTAAACGGATACAAATAATAATATTTAATATAAGAACATATTGTATAGAATTTTTCTGGTATGTTAATAAGGTATAAAAAAGCTAGGCCTACATAGACATATACAATGTCATCTACTGTGTCTTATAATTACATTCTATATATTATAATTTAATGTAAAACTACAATTTTAATTTTTTTTTTCCTGTAGGAAAATAAATAGAAAAAAAAATAATAAGAAATAATGTAAAATAATTAAAAGTTAGTTTTTTTACATCCTCAAGGACACACATTTTGTGGTTGTTGAAAAAATTCAAAGCGACTGACCAAGATATAAATTTCGTGTATAAAATTTTAACTGTTCAATTGGTATAAAAATTCGTTTTCAAGATTTTGTTTGAGGTTCGAAAAACGAACATTAACTTTGTTTATCCATTTAAAAATATTTACTCCCACATTGCTAAATCTGTTTGTCCAAATTTTGTTCATATTGCAGCTATCTGCCAAATATAATACTTATTCCAATCCGGTCTGGTATTTAGATTAAATTATTTTTTTGGTAGAAAGAAAGTTAATATTCGTTTTTCGTACCTCAAAAAAATCTTCCTAACAAATTTTCATAGGAATCAAATAATTAAAATTTTCGGCAAGAATTTTTTTTAGGCTGGATCCTTAAAAATTTTGCCAATACCAGAGAAATCGGCATAACTTTAGAATGGCTCTACAGATCCACGCGAAAAATAGTTATGATTTAGTGCTCGATAACTTACACAAAATGGTTTTAAAAAACTGACCACCATAAACCAATTAGAATCACAGATATAAAATAAAAATAATCCGTTTTTCTTATGTTCTAATTTAGAATGGAGTGAAATCTAAAAGTTATCGGTGTGACTTGGAGAGTAGTAATTGAGACGTTTAATTGGAGAAAACTCTAAATAGCTATGGATGCTTTAGTTATCGTTAAAAAAAATAAAACTAAGAAAATCAGGTATTAAATTTTGAAATTTTTAATTTCAATAAAAATCCGTATTTAAGAGTTTATAAGGACGCTACAAACTAATCTAGCTTGCTTTTTCATAACAAACATTTATTTGACAGATTTCACTGGAAGCGAATTTTAGTTTTTGTAATTTTTGATACATAAATTTCAATTTATACAATAGACAATTTTACTGTGCCTAAAAGAAGAAATCGACTGGCATCGTAATAATCCGGAAAACTATAATGCAAAAATAAATAACATAAATTTTGTCTGAAATTTTATTATTAATTTTATTTTCTCGGCTCCTAGGGCCCATTGGAACTAACGCCGGGATATATTTGGAATATTTTTCGATGTAGTTTCGTCAAACAAAAAGTTGGTTAAAATCGGTGACCCGCTGACATCAGCCACCTTTTTAAGAGGCGCTGGAGACTGAGTACTGGCAATGGATATGAACTGCCGAGCGTTATGTGGGCACCACGACCGAAGGTCCCGCCGACTCTATAATTCACATCGTCCGATCGAAGACCATCACTAAGATTGCTTTCGGTGAATAATCCAACAGCTTGCCCAACGCCAACTTTTTCGTCGGCTGGATCGCTCTGCGTGCTTGCAATAGTGAGCGAGTGGCGGCCACTGCTTGGAAAGTTAGTGCTCGGCTCGAGTAGCAATATCTCCAACTTTTTTAAACTTTAAGAATACTTGAAGTAAAATAAATAAGGTATGTACTTTTAAGATTTTATTTATCCTTTTTTTCGTGCAGTAAGAATCTGAAATATAGAAAAATAGAAACTATGAGATGGAAATGTTGGAAAAGCATATTGATTTTAGTTTTGAAAGGAGGATGAATTGTTGATGGTGTCGAAGGCTTTGAAGAAGTCAAGGATCTCCTTCTTTGTCTATGACAGGCAATATTTGTTCCTCAATATCAGCCCAGATATCACTGATAATTTTAATTATGTCTGATTGCATGGAGTGACCGGTGCGGAAAGCAGATTGGAGAGGACATCCTAAGCCATCCAAATGCTGTAATTACAACCTATGCTGATTACACATGTATCCTATCAGTTAATACCAAACCATCAATTGCACAGAAAAATTTTCAATCTTACATCACAAAGCTTGACAAATGGTCTCTTAACTGCAGAATTAAAATAAATTTCAATAAATCCCATAAAATTGCCATTATTCTTCGTTGTAAAGCTATTACTTAATGTACTACACTATCCTTTAACAATACCCCCCTCTTGAGCAAATTCAATACCTATGACTTCACCTTAACAACCGTTTAACTTGGTTCTAATACCAGTCTGAAACGAAAAGAAACCACTCGACGTTTCCGACTACTTAAGCACTTACTAGACAAACGCTGTAAGCTTTCAATTAATTACAAAAGACTCATATACATGACTATAAGGTCTTTTTGGACTTACGGATTCGACCTTTTGGGGCTACACTAAATCACCAAATTCCTCTCGTATCCAATACTTATAATCCGAAATCTTTAATGATCGTTAATTTGTTACAAATGAAATAATTCAAAACGATCTAAATGTTCCATACTTTTCCAATTCGGTCCAATCCAGATACCTATCCTTCCATAATAAACTCCAGCACCATCCTAGTTTTCTTGTTTCTAACCTTGCTTCCAACTCGATCCCCGATCAATCCCCCTCCCCCTCTCCCTCACTGAGCCGTCTGAAAAGAAGATGGTCTCGTTTGTTTGTTTGTTTCGATGTCTAGGCGCAAAACATCCAGGTCATAAGCGCCCGATCAACTAAATAACATCATTTAATACTATTTGGATGATTGGTACAAAAAAATAAAATAAAATAAAATAAAATAAAATAAATAAAAAAATAAATAAAATAAAATAAAATAAATAAAGAAATGGATTGATAGAATAAAATAAATAAATAAGGATAATAATAGACATTTATAGGTAATAAGATGTATAAAAAATGTATAAATAAATAAACTTTAAAAAATAGCAGTAGAATCAATAAAATAAATAAAAAAATAAATAAAAATAAATAAATAAATTAAGAAAAAAATAATAAAAATAAATAAATAAATAAAAGCCTGTCAAATGTGTTTTTTAAGTCTTTCACTATCCATAAACTTGATGACTTTGGTAACCATTTCTTCTTGATTTCCCAGGGATGCTGATATATTCTGGGGTATTCCAAAATCTTTTAATCTTGCGGTGTAAAAAGGGCATTCTTCCAAAATATGTTTTACAGTTAGTGATTGGTTACACTTTTGACATCGGGGGATAGAATCTTTTGTTATGAGGTGGAGGTGAGTCAGTCTAGTATGTCCGATCCTCAGCCGCGTGAGGACGACCTCTTCTCTACGACTGCTGCGTCTGGAGCTGGTCCACGGTTGCACCTCTTTCTTTATTGTTTTTAATTTGCTAGGTGCGCTGATGTCCCACCGTCTTTGCCATTCTTGGAATATGGTTTCTCTCAGAGGTCGTGCAAGTTCAGATGGTGTCAAAAAAACTTTACCGCGGCCTGGAAGAGTAAGAGCTTCCTTTGCTGCTCTATCAGCCATTTCATTTCCTTTAATTCCTATATGGCCAGGCGACCAGATAAAATGTGCCGTTGTTCCAACTCCATGAAGCATTTTTATAAGACTTAGAATGCAGTGTATCCCTGGATGGTCTGGATACATGTTATTCATAGCTTTCAGGGTACTTAGGGAATCCGATACAACAACCACATTTGCAACTGGCTTCTTCATGACGTATCGGAGACTCATTGCTACGGCGTTAATCTCTGCTGTGTAAACACTACAAAGATGGTGTAATTTATATTTGTAGGTAGTATCAGGAGTGACAAAGGCTGAAGCAGTAGATGTATCTGATTTGGATCCGTCGGTGAATATTAGAAGATGTTCAGGTAACGTGATGATTATTTTTTGGAATTTTTCTTTGTAATCTGCAGGTAATGTAGTATCTTTGGTGAATTGGGTGAGTTGGAGATTTAATTTAGGTTGTATATAGGTCCAAGGGGCTGTTTCTTTTTCTATTTCATGTAATGTTATTTGTTTTAGTTTATTTATAATAAGAGACATTCTTTCTGCCAATGGTAATGTGGTATTCCTTTTTTCTTTAAATCTTTTTGAGAATTTAGATTGAAAAACATATTTATGGGAGGGGTGTGAAGTTTGCGGGTATAATTTAGTAATATAGTTTATTGCAAGTTTCTGTCTTCTAAAGTGCAGTGGTATAAGGCCAGATTCGACACAAATGCTCAGGGTTGGGCTTGTTCTAAAGGCTCCAGTTGCAAGGCGTATTCCAGTGTGGTGCACGGAGTTGAGCTTGGCTAGAGCATTTTTTCGGGCAGAACCGTAGACAAAACTACCATAATCTATTTTTGCGCCGATCAGAGCTTGGTATACTTTAATCATGGTAGTTCTGTCTGCTCCCCAGTTAGTTCCACTAAGTATTCTCAGAAGCTGAAGTTTTTTAGTACATGTATCTTTGAGTGATTTTATGTGGTGTTCCCAGGATAGACGTTTATCAAATAATAATCCCAAGAATCTGCAGGTGTTGACATATGGTAAGATGGCGTCACCTAAGAGAAGTTCTGGCGATTGTGGAGTATTTCGTTTTCTGCTATAGTGAATACATTTAGTTTTTTCAGAAGAGAAACAAAGTCCCGATGATTTCGACCAGCCATCAATACGATTCAGTGCTTCTTGGAGCTTATCTTTTACAGATAGGACATCTTTCGCTCTGTATAGAATAGCAAGATCGTCGACAAAGAGCATTACTTTGATTCCGCGTGGAAGATTTTTTCCCAAGTCACTAACCGCCAGTGCGAAAAGTGTTGTACTTAAAACGCATCCTTGTGGTACTCCACTCACTTGTCTACATTGCTTGGATAACAGTTTCCCTATACGGACGCGAAAGCGGCGACTAGAAAGGAATCCTTGAATAAATTTTGGTAAGTTACCTCTGAATCCTAGCGAGTGTATTTTGTTTAGGATAGCAAATTTGTCAGTTTTATCGAAGGCTTTTTTCATATCGAAGTAAACTGCAATAGCTTGCTCCTCTTGGATGAATGCATACTGTAATTCGGCTTCCATTTGAACCAGGTGGTCTACAGTTGATCTGCCTTTGCGAAAACCACATTGGAAGTTTTGGATGAGATGATATTTTTCTAGGATCCATGTGAGTCTCTTGTTTACCATTCGTTCCATTACTTTGCATAGACAGCTGGTTAAAAATATTGGTCGGTAGCTGGATGGATGACGTTTATCTTGACTACCCTTCAATATTGGGACAACTATAGAGTCGTTCCAGCTGCTAGGAAAGTTACCGCTAAGCCAAATATGATTGTAAAAATTTAAAAGCCAGTTCAGTGTATTTTTCGGAAGATGTTGTATCATGGAGTAGTGTACATTATCTGGTCCTGGTGAAGATCCTTTGACAGTTTGGAGTATTGATTGGAGTTCCCACATGCTGAATGGAATGTTGTAATCTTGATATGCATTATCGTCAGAGAAGTTTAGATCTTGAGCCATATTATTTCTAGAAGTCCTTGTGTAAACTTCTGAGTAATATTCGGCAAATGTTCTTCCAACAATGTCTGGGTTATCGCATAGTTTTCCATCGCATATCAGAGTATATTTGTAGGAAGAATTGGTTCCTCTTATCTTCCTTATTTTGTTCCATACAACGTTGCAGGGGGTAGACGAGTTAATGGACTCAACAAATGATTTCCATGATTCTTTTTTCTTGTCATTTATAATTCTTCTGCAAACAGCTCTTTGTTTTTTATATTCAATGTGATTAACCTGATTCATATTTTTCTTAAATGTCTTAAATGCATTTCTCCGAAGTTGTATGGCTTTCTTGCAATCACTATCGAACCAGGGGACAGGTGTCCTTTTGTAATGGCCTTTGGTTTTAGGGATTGAGAACTCTGCTGCCGTAACTATTGTCTCAGTTATAGATTTACACCCATCATCTACATTCATACTGTTAGGGTGATTTTGAGGTGGGACAGCTAAAGACGTGAATAGTGACCAATCTGCTTTTTCTAATAGCCAACGAGGGACGCTGTAATTATTGCAGTTTGCACTTCTGAATTTTAGACGAATTGGGAAATGGTCACTTCCATAAGGCTCTGGTAGAACTGTCCATTCTATATTATCAATCAGTGAGTAAGTGCATAAAGAGAGATCAATGGATGAAAATGTACCAAAGCTAGAACTTACGTATGTTGCTTCGCCGGAGTTTAGTAACAGAGTATTCGTTAAATCTAAGAAAGTTTCTATAATGCGACCTCTAGGATTTGTGTCTTGTGAGCCCCATAATGGGTTGTGGCCATTGAAATCTCCAGTGTACAAAATTGGCTTTGTCAACTGCCTATGAATATGGAGAAGGTGTTCTGTCTCTATAGTATTGTCTTGGGGGAGATAAATGTTGCAAATTGTGAATGTTGTGTTTAAATGAACTGTAACAGCTATTACTTGAAGTGGGGAATCTATTTCTACTGGGTGGGAATAAACGGTATCTTTTACGGCTATGGCTACGCCTCTACACGCTCGCTCGTAATCTGGATCACAATCTGTCCTATAGATATTGAAGCCTTTAAGGGTGAATTGGTTTGAAGGCTTTAGGTGCGTTTCTTGGAGGCATATACAAAAAGGATCTTCATCTTCCATTATTAGCTTCAAATCGTTGAAGTGACTTTTAATACCATTGCAATTCCACTGGATTAGGGTCATGATTTAGTTACGGTATAGAATGGAAAAAACATATATTAACATATTTGAAGATGATATTTGTAATTTAGTTGTCGGCTATTTTATTTATTATTTGTTTTATTTGGGGATTTTTTTCGGGGTCTTCCTTTTTTCTTTTGTAGGGTATATCCTTCCCCATCTACAGCATTTTCAGCAGATTTATCGTCTGGTGGTGTAGCGAGATCGGGATTGGGGGATTGGAGATTTGGAAGGGAGGTGGAGAGGGTAGGAGAAGAGAGGGAGGAAGAGTTGGGGAGAGGAGCAGAAGGGAAAGACGAAGAGGAGGAGGAGAGATTAGAGGAGAGAGAGGAAGTAGAGGCAGGGAGGGTAGATGAGTGGGAAGAAGAGGAGGGGAGGAGGGGAGCAGTCTGGGTAGGCGCGGGGCTGCCAACTTCGGTTGACTGTGGTCGAGCAGTCTCTCGATCAGAGATAGCTGGTGTGGCCTGGACATCAGGAGAGATAATCTCATTGGGTTTATTTATCTGTGAGTTTGTTGAAGTAACTGAGAAAGAGTACAGAATATTAGCCTGAGTGGCAACATCTACTTTTCTGTTTGTATTATTTTGATTTTTTGCTATTTCCGCGAATGTTTTATTTAACTGGATGGGATTTTTTTCTCTATACATGTTTTTTGCTTCGTAAAGTGATATTTTATTATTGATTTGTATGGCTTTTATTTCCTTTTGTATTTTAAACTCGGTACATGACCGGTCTAGGGCATTATGAGGACCATTGCAATTTATGCATTTAGCCGGCATATTACACCTTATATTTTCTCCATGTCTTCCCTGGCCGCATTGTACGCATACTGATTCTTTTTTGCATTGTGATGTCGGATGAGAGAATCCTAGGCAGTTAAAACATCGTAACGGATTCGGTACGTAAGGCTGTACTCTAACTGTTTCGTATCCAATTTGTAATGTTTCTGGAGGTAAAGGTGTTGGAAAGGTAACTATATAGTTATGTGTAAGTATTTCATTACCATTCCGTTTTGATTTTATCCTGACAATATCTTTTATTATCGGAGTTAATTCGTTCTTTATTTCCTGTATGTCCATGTATTGGAAGTCATAGCAACGGATAACGCCCTTACTATAGTTCAAAGTTTTATGCGGTGTTATTTCAACTTTCATTTGGCCTCCAAAGTCTGTAACGGATAAAAGTCTGTTTGATTGTTGTCCATTGAGTGTTTGTATCAATAGACAACCGTCTCTTAACTTTTTTACTGCTTTAACATCACCTGCTAACTGAGCGATCACCTTTTGAATAAAAAATGGAGAGGTTTTTTTAAAGTCTTCTTGATCGGATCGTTTAGCAACAAGATATGTTGGAGTTGTATCTGTGATTTGCGGAATGATTTTGTCCGGAGGGAATTTAATTTTAGGGCGAGCCCATTTTCTCTTTTTGGTTAGGACGGTAGATAGATCGGGAGGACCAGGAGGTACCTCCATATTACAATATAAGAAAGACAGAAAATTAATAAAGGATATATAGAATAAAAATGTTTATAAAATGATAGTAGAGGAGAAGTATTAGTTTTAGATTAGTATAAATTAAATAACCCTAAACTACATTTCAATTAACTATTACAAGCTAACTTAATACTAATAGGTAAATTTAAAAAATATAAAAATATGTAATTATATAATATAGAATATAAGTCACTAAACTAGGAATATTACGGAAATGAAATGATTTAAATAAACAATTAATAAGATTATTGAATAAGTAAGTTAAGAAATATTTGTAAAGTAGGTAGGAAAAATAGCAAGCTTATCTGTCCCTGGAAACCAGACACGAGGCGGCGGCTGCTACACAAGGAGCTATAGTTAATCCTAACTTCAGAGATGCCGCAACTTCAAAAAGCACCATCCGCGATGTGAACCCGACGACAGCTGAAGCACGACTCAAAGATGGTCTCGTGATCTCCTGATATAGATACTGAATTAGAGTTCTATGAATGGGTAGATTCTCTAAAAGCTTTGTCATACCATGTATTTCTCTGTATCACATTTAGTGAATACATTCAGTATATTTAGTACAATATACATATTTATTAGTGCATGGTTGTAAATTTCATGAATATTAAAAGAAAAAGAAAAAAGTTTAATATCAATACATAAATGAGAATAAAGTATTAATTAAAGAAATGTTAGTATTTTGTATACTTAAAGACTCCTATCAGCAATATGACAGCAGCTACAATAACCTGTTCATGAAATAAAAAATTCCAGAAAAGGATTTTCTCGCTGGTGGCCTAAAAAGCACCGCTTAAAATTCCTTCTAACCGACGACTAAAAGTTTTTCTTAAAATAAAAATTGGGTAAGTAAACTTCATAAGTACTTTGTTTATGGATTCTTACAATGACCTCATAAAATCGCCTTGTATCACAACTTTTTCCTCAAACTCGACTATTTATAGAGCTTTTAAAAATATCGTGCAATATATAATAGGGGAAGCACTTTTTAACCTCCTCTTTAGAGAGCGTTTCCTAGAAAGTTTATGAATTTTTCTGAGAAATAATCTTCTCATTCTCCTCCACAAGCAACGGATAGAATTGCATTTAGTTCCCTCTATTATGTATATGTTTTTATAAAGAAAGAACCTTTAGTAAAATATCAACATTTTCGAGTTTTAAGACTTATTGCATTGTAAAAAATGAAAAGAAAGTACGGTATATTCACTTCAACCTGGGGCCAATATAGAAATGAATAAAAATGATCCATTACTCTGTTATTTTTCTTTTTTTTTTCAACCGTGTTTTCGGCTTGTTAACTCTCAATACTTTCAATCTTTGTTGATTTACTATACTTTGTTGATATTGCGGTGACAATATTTTCTATCATATTATTTGCACATGTTCTGGATTTTGTCAATAAGTTTTTAGCATGATATTTTACATTTATATTTTAATTTTTTTGTAAAGTCTGTATATATCTTTGTGTTGTATGTGCAGACCTTAAAAATATAAGTTGCAAGTCCTTGTCGGTTAAAATAGAGTATAATGACAAAGAATCTAAAGATGAACACTATCGGTTTTAAAAATGTATAAATACAGAAAAATAATATATATTATTCCTGTATATTAATAATTTAATGATAAACTTCATATACACTAAACTATGTCACTTTAGGTTATTAAACGTTATTCACAGATATATAAATTCTGCATTTCTAAACACATTCAGTGTTGAAAATAAAATTATTCTTAATTTTTTTTTAATTATGAGTATTTCTTATTTCTTTATTGATATAATATAAAAATTTACTATTATTTTGTAAAGCTCATACAGATGTTGTCGACAGTTTTTTTTTTAGTTTGTTTGGTTTATATTAGGCCTTGATTTTAATTTTTAATCGCCATCTAATACAGTCCGTGGTATAAAGCCATATTTATAAAATGATTAAAACGCGGCTGACACTTCGTAAATAGCTTTATCTCTTCATAACCTACAAATATTTTATTTACAAAAATTCTCGGAATTGGGTCGTTTTCAATCAGGAGGTCGGCAAACTTTGTCTATTTAATAAGGTACTTAAAACTCGTAAATACTCATTTACTTTCGACTTGAATCGTGAGATAACTTGAAAAATATTGAGCCGTTTGCTCCCCAAAATTGTCAAAATAACGAGGTTATATATGTCAAACGGCAATATTTTTACAAGCCATTTTTTTTAATCAATTTCGTGATCAAATTACCTTACGATCCAACTGGAAAGCAAATGTGTATTTACGAGTTTTTAGTACCTAATTAAATAGACAAAGTTTGCCAACCTCCAGATTATAAACGTCCCAATTCCTTGAATTTTGGTAAATAAAATATTTGTATGTTACGATAACAAGAAGCTATTTACGAATTTTCAGCTGGATGTTAATAATTAGATATAAAGGAGTCCGTACCACGGACTACAGTGAACGGAATAGGTTACATTGAAGAGGAAGGTGAGAAGTGGGAAGAGGTGATTGTGATCTAAAGAGATAAATGTAATGTATTTATTGTAGAAGTAAGATTTCACTATTGATTTTTTCATATCACTCTGTAGTTATTCATAAGTGTAAATAATTTCACGAGAACCTAGACATTACACTGGAAAATCGGGCGTCGGGATGAAGTGAGGGATGTCAAAATTTAAATAAATTAATTTAAACGGTTGAAAAAATGAAAAACAAAAAAAATCGAAACATTGATATTATTCTAATTAGGAACAATGTCAAGGGTGAATAAAAGCATAAAGATAATCTTAATGGGTTTTACTATTCTTTTCGTTCCAAGTCTAGAACGAAACTTAAACTTAAAACTGCCAATAAGTAAAATAGTTGGCGAGAGAGTTAAAGAGCCTGCAAAAATATATCTTACGTGTAGAGACTATTTGGGAAGTGGGATTGCCAAGCGGCCTAGCACGTTCCACAACACACACTGCCCAGCAACGAACCACATGATAAACCGAAGTTTTAAAGATATGAAATAATTTCGGGTACGCGTTCCGCTTCGTGTTTTAAAAGGTGGGGAAGGGGAGGATAACAAAAAAAGAAGAAAAGAAAAAAAAAAAAAGGTAAAAGGTTACGTCCACAATATAGCATATGATACGAATTCATGACAAACGGTAAAACCTTCTGAAACTAACATCATCAGTAAACATCACCTATCAGATTCGACTATCTCTTTTTGCCTCAAAACGTGACCTCCATTGGCAAATCGTTTCGGAAGAGAAACCTAACACCTTCAGATTGAGTCAGACAAAAAGGACAAATGAGAAATGAGCTTGGAAAACATTTCTGAGTGGATTTCCCAGTTTTGCCACTGAGGATAAATTACTTCTTAGATGGTGGACTCTATCAGAATACTCTTCCCCATTTCGTGAGAATATTAAAGCTTCAACTTAATTTTTTCGGGAATCATTTGTTGCCAGCTGAATATTTACGATCCACGTTTTGATTGGATTTTTTTACAGAGAGTTATAGTATCTCTTTAACTTTTCTTTCGTACTAATTTATGACAGTTCTTTGATCAAGAGACACAATGTTAACTCATAAATGTCAGAAAAATTCACACGAAAAATACAGGAACTATTATACGACATTCGATGAAAAAATGTACACAAAATATTTTACCATTTGTTTTTCTAAGTAGTCTCTACGTTGTTAAATTAAAAATTACAATATAGGTTGGGAAATATTATTTTACTTATAAAACATTTTGGGTTTTTTTACCACCAGGATGGTTTTTAACTTAAATTCCAAATATTTAATAGAATATTTCTTATAAGTAATTAACTAAACTACAGAACAAATACATGTTCCATTTAGGACAATCATACATATAGGTAATTATACAAATATTTACAGTTGTTATAAATTCAAATTACGCCTAGTTGAAATTTTATTGAAAAATTGTATTCTGTGAAATGCTATCAATCGGGTATGATAGGAAATCACAGATAGACGCTCATTGTAAAACAGGTACGAAAAAAAAATTCTATTAAAGAATTAATGTAATATTATTCAATAAAGAAATGTGAAAAAAATTAAATTAAAAAAACAAAATAAATTAAGTGTGGTAGTCTTGCTTGACGTTGTCGGACAATGGTGGTTGGTACTATCATGACGAGAGCTTCTAAGAACCAAGAGGTCTATCGAGGGATCTTAAACATTTCATATCCGTTCTACTCTACACAAAACTATCAAGATTAGTAACGTTTTCCACGCTTCTAGCCAAATCAAAGTGGCGGTCCTTTGATGTCTTCGCTCTTCAACGTGGCCATCGACCATCACTACTGCGACCTGTGGGACAAAGAAGGTTCCAAAAAATTGGATATTAGCTAAAAAGTGACCAAGGTTTTATGGTCTTTACGTGTTCCGTGGATGACCAGGCCAAGTCGGCTCGTGATAGAGTGGTCGTCAGCGTACAGAGAACGTTTGAGAAAATTGGTTTGACTATAAATCCTCAAAAATTTGTGGCGTCGTTCTAAACAAAGAAGAGCTGTAAATAGCAATGCTTTTCTTTGAGAATGGAGAGTACTTCCAAACATTAAATAATGGAGACACGATTAAGTATTTAGGATGTATATTCTAGGGGAAGCTACTAGCGAGAGTTCAATAAAGATTCGGAGACCAAATTAAACGAAAATCTTAATAATCTGGTAACTTCTTGCTTACTTAAACCGGAGCAAACATTGTCAATCAGTATCTGTCCCCGGGTCTTAGCCTCTCCAAACTGCTCCCCTCACCAAGCTGTGTTTTGCCGTACTTAACGACATCGACACAATGACTCGCGGGCGTGTAAAGGTCAGTAGTGGATTCCCTTCGAACGCCTCCACCGCTGTTATACGCTCCCAGGAGGTACAGTGGATAGGGATTCATTCGCTATCAATAGGCCGCTCCTCTACGAGATCACGTAGCGGTACCAAACTCAACAAGGGGCTTTATGGAGGGCCTTGGTGTTGACATAGCATACAAGGATACATGGCAAGGACATGGCAAAGTTGACTGGGAATATAATTCTCGACTACCTAACTCATCATCCGCACGTCCACTCTATTTGTATATATTTATTTATTTTTTTATTGTTTGTGCACTTTTTTATCATTATTGTATAATTTGTTATCAGAAAGTATGAATTAGGTTAGGAAGAGAATGGAAAATATGAGGAAAGATAGGAAAATTATATAAGTTTAGAGAAGGAAGGGAAAGGGAAATGGAATGTTAATAAGAGAAATTATAAAAAAAAAAAAATACATAAAAATTGTTCTATGCTCATATATATTGATGACACTATATATTTGTATATTAGTTTTGCGAATTATCAATTGCTTTGATAATAAGTATGCTTTCTCTGTAGCAACCCAATATAATTGGACCCTTATATGGAAATAAAGTGATTCTCTCTTTTTAGAATATGTCCAGAAATTTATTTGTGATAGGAAAACTGCATCAACACTAATATTTGAACTATTATTTTTCAATTATTGTAATGTATTTCCAAAGTATCCTAAACATCTGTAGGTATTTAATTTTCAAGATGCATTTTAATTTAATTTTTTTCTCGTTTTACATTATTTTCATTCAAAATCTCAACACAAGATTTCATGAGATTTCGGAGTTTCAATACGATAAATTAAACAAAATAAATTATCTTCACACGTTTTTAGATGTTAAATACACCACAATTTTATATATAGCTAGTTTTTCACTCCACGATTTTGCACATCTATTAAGTGAGAGCGTCCAGAGTGTCCATTCATAACAAAGATGAAAATAACATCTTATCAAAAAGATTTATTATTTATGAAATAATATTGTGGGGAAATGTTTATAAATGGATATGTTTACAAAGCCTTAATCGTTTAATGGTTAAATGTAATAAACATATTGGTATCTATTGTTTTAATATAAATTTTTAATCTGCTATTAAATAATAAATTTTAAATTAAATGTGAAATATTTTTTATGTAATGAAGCTTGAAGCTTTGAAGATTGAATACCTTGCGAGTGGACCTCCTTCGATAGCTCTTGTTATCAGGAGTAACACCTCGAGTGGAGGTCCGATCCGAGATAGATCAGGAATTCTGATCCAGCGAAGATGACAAGGAGTATCCCCAACAGTCACCATTTTTCCAAGCTGTGTAATATAATGAAACGTTTTGAGCTTTCGGCTTCCGGATGAGGTGGCTGAAATTCTATAATTTACTGAATTGTTTATGTCAATCATTTTTAATATGATAGTTATATTATATCTATTTCACTCAGACTGGCATCGTTTCAACCATTGTATAGGAATATATGTCTAGTCGAATTTATCTGAAAAGAATTGTTTTTTATACTTCATGTAATTTTACATCTGTTTGACCTAATTTTATTTCTAATTTCTTTATTCTTTTGGGCAAAGTAATTTCTTTACTTTTTTTTTTTGAGGATCTGTTACTACCTAATGTAGTATTGCACTCTTCTAAAGGAAGACTTTCATAATATTGATTGTCATTTACTAGTATCGAGTTTTGTTCTTTTTTAACTAATTATCATCTCTATTGCTATGTTTAAGGGTGTTTAATTTTACTGATGATAATTATCCAGAAATGTTTAATAAAAAATAAGTAAAATAAATTTGTATCCATAATATATTGATTGGATTTGTTTTCTCAAAGGCTGGTTTGAGTTTATCATGCTTTCTAATTACACACATTACCTGTAATCATCATGATAAAAAGAGGTGGCAAAATCAAAATAACTTTTACTAAAAAACTTAATTTATTGCTATGCTTAATGAAGAATATATACAATGTATATTTACAAGAACAAAATACGTGATGCAATGAATTTATTAATTAACTGTGAAGGCATGATTTCAGATGGACTGTTTTGAGAATATTTGCCATGAAATATTATAACATTAGGATTGAGAATTACAACTTATCTATTGTCTATGAAGTGGCATGGTTGGTAGATTTCATAGCTGCATCATCATAGGTCATCTATCAAGGTGAGGTCCAAAACTCTGCCAGGATCTCCATGGTCTATGTTGACCCAAAGCTTCATTCTTCAAGGCCAGGCATCAACATAAGACCCCTTTTCTTGCTTCTCGGTAGATTTTATACAAATATTCAGGGTGGGGCAACAATGGTTTTCATTGGTTCTTAACTTCACCCTATTACTTCACAATAACTGGTAATCCCCTACAAGGAACCAATTACTTAGACCGTTACTAATTTTTACTCTAAGCCTTCCCCAGGGCCCAAGTATAGGTCGGTCCTTATCTACCTACTCTCTACCCTTGACGCTGTTTTCTATGTCAGAAGTCGGTTTCATTCAACTTTGCTATTGTATAATACATAGCACTATACATTTTCCTACAGTTCGAATTCAATAAATAATCATCCTCAGTTTGTTCCTTATTAATTTACACGTTTTGGGGGATCTTCGTCCCTCTCTTCAGCACCTAAAATTATATAAATAATACATTACATGTTCTACCCTGAACCAATTCTCCACTTTCAAATTAAGAAAACTTTAAACTTTTATTTAACTTAATTCAATTTTTTAAAAATAATTTATTAAAATAATAATCTATATAAATAATATGCCTCATTGTTGGGTGTCTTAGTTATCAATAACCTTGATCAATGATAAAACTCAGATAAAAAGATTAAATTACATTTAGTGTTGGTGAGAGGTGGAGGCGATTAAATTCTAAATTTGTTATATTATGATTTGAATTCATGTATCACAGATAAACATCAGATCATCCTTTATGTTTAATTATTGTTTTAAATATACGTTTTCATTTATTTACATTTTAAACGTATTTTTTTCATTGCCCACTATTTTAACGCTTTGAAAACTTATTTCATGACTGTTTATTTTCTGTTATGAGGGTGCTTTAAGCTGTCTGATTTTGGTCATATTTTAGTGAATTATTATGTTGTTTTATTCTTTTCTTGAAGTTTTGTTATGATTTTCCTGTATAAAGCTTTTTGCAAGGATATTATAATTCATATATGCTGAATTGATATTCATTTTTTGAATGCTATCTCTGGTAAAATACACCATAGCGACTTATCGTCTGATCTAACAAATTTTACACAACTTAATTTTTTAAAAGTTATATCTGTCGATATAATCGATGAAATTTTATTTTTATTTATTTTTTTACTTTTTGATTATTATTTAGTTGGTATTTTTCTTCTTCTTATATATTTTCTGTATATAATATACAGACAAATATAATAAACACATATAGTGTGGATATTATATTACTATATTATAGGATATTATAGGTCTTACCTAACTGTAATTATTATCTATGTGACATAATATTATATTAGCCATTAAATATCGATAAATAGTTTAGATTCAGTAGTCTTACCTTCTCTCTGTAATTTGATTTGTATATTGTTAAAGCTGTATTTAGAAAAGAAAATGGAATTTCTGGAAAATATTTTATTAAAGATTACACTCTGATAATCGTAATTATATATGAACATACGATAAACACTTAAAATGAGGCGTTTGATTTCAAAACCGCCCCCGGTGCATAATATTATTGGTAACATAATAATAGAGGCTGAATTATATACAATACTTCCATAGTCTATTTTATTTCTTATTAAAGTTCGATACAGGATGAATAGTGTCTTTCTGTCGGCTCCCCAGTTCATTCCAGAAACAGCACTGAGTATATTTATTAGTTTTAAGCAATCTGTTTTCAAATTAAGTAAATGTACTGTCCATCTCAGTTGTCTGTCTAACGACATCCCAAGAAAATGTACACTTTCTACGTATGGTAAAATTTCTCCTTTCAGTGATAATGATGGATTATCAGAACAGTATCTTTTCCGGCAGAAATGGACACACTTTGTTTTCTTCGTTGAAAAATTGAAACCTGTAGTTTTAGTCCATTGCTCTATTGATTCTAAGATGTTTTTTTATTTTCCATTCTATGAATTTTATATATTTGCTTCTGATGATTATTGTGAAGTGATCTGCAAACAACGTAAAAATTGCTGGTTTGTGAACATTCTTTACAATATCGTTTATTGCTATTGTAAAAATAGTTGCGCTTAAAACTGATCCTTGGGGTACCCCATTTTCTAGGATGAAGGTGGTTGATAGCTGGTCTTCAATTTTGACTTGGAAAACTCTTTTTTGTAGGAAATTTTCTATATACCTGATCATCCATCCCTTTATACCCCATTCCAATAACTTGTTCAAAATATATCGTCTCCATACTCTATCGTTTGCTTTTTTTATATCAAAGAAAATGGCAATTAGGTGTTATTTTTTTTTAATGCTGTTTGTATTTCTGATTCCAGTTTTATCAGTTGATCTAAAGTTGAACGAAACCGCATTGTTCTTTGACGATCAGATGCTTTTTTGCAGCCTTAGGTTAACCATCTTTTCCATTAATTTCGAAGTAGAGCAGGTAAGCGATATAGGTCGAAAACAATCGGTATTAATAGCATTTTTGTTCTTAGGTATCGGTATGATTATTGATTTGTGCCATAAGTCAGGTGTGGTTCCCTCTATCCATAAATTATTGTACTATTTTAAGAGATATGATTTGGCTTCCATAGGGAGTTTTTTTAGGAATAAATATGGAATTTGGTCAGGATCAGGCGTTGATTTCGGTTTACATTTTAGTAAGACATTATTAAGTTCCTCTATGGTGAATTTCACATTATAATTTTTCGTATCTTCGCATCTGATTATGACCCGTTGGCGTTCAGTTTTCTTTTTGTGGATAACAAAACTTTGGTCGTAATTTTCAGTGGAAGATAATTTTTGAAAGTAGGATCCTAATTCATTTGCTATCTCCACATTTTCTGTTACTATGCCATATTGAGTTTTTTTTTCAACATTCTTTTTTTTTATAATTTTATTAGCGTCTGGTTTTTTTGTGTCTATTTAACGCTCTCTTTTTTGCCTTGACTGCTTTACTGCATTCAGTATTCGACTCGGACTCGAGAATATTCTTTGTTTATCTTAGGGATGCTATGAGATGCTGCTTCTAGTACAGTCCGGTTAAAAACGTTTAGCTGTTCATTGATATTTAGATATTCAAGTGTGTCTAAAGAGCTTTCGTTTTGATTTATGTTTGCAATTATGTATTCCTTATAAATTTCCCAGTCAGCTGAAGAATAATGCCATCGGTTGTTGTATTGTACAAATGGCCTATTTTCTGGAATTTCTAGGAGAATCGGGAAGTGATCACTGCCAAATAATTCATCTAGCACTCTCCAGTTCGTTGTTGGTTAGAGATTGTGTTTACAGAGGCTGAGATCTGCAGCTGTGAGTGTATTGGTACTTAGATCAAGATGGGTTTTAGTGCCGTCGTTTAATAATGCTGTGCTTTTATCGACTTCTAGAAATGTTATCAAGATATTACCCCTGTTATCGATATAGTCAGATCCCCAGAGAGGATGGTGGCCGTTCGTGTCTCCTAAAATGTAATATGGTTTAGGGAGTTGGCTCGTAAGCCAACACAGTTCTTCGGTAGAAATTTTTTTCCATTGTGGGATATATAAACAGCAAATCGTTGCAAGTTTATCATTTCAAAAAAGACTCCAAGCTTGACCATAATGGCTACCCCACCCCAAGCTTTGGATGAATTTCTATCTTTTCTTATTATTTCGTAGTTGTTTATATTGTAATCGTGTTGGTTGAGTAGATGTATTTCTTGAATCGCTGTAGATCGTCTCCCGTTGAAAGCCTATACGTTGAAAGTGGTGAACCGAGCATAGCTTTAAGAAGAGACTATCTTAATCTAGTTTACGCCTCATCTATAATTTCTAAACCGGACCACCCTAACCATAGTTTGTTTACCAGCATCAACACCAACCATGTGTACTACTCAACTGGCATTACGGAGAGAACCCACAAACTACTTTTACAATTAGACTTCAGACTGGGCAGTATAATGACAATAGACGACGCTTTATTCTACCAATGGAATAACTTTTTCATGAAAACAGATACGTCTGTAGCTAAGAAAATAAAAACTGACGACGACCAATTCGTCAAAAAATACTTATTTACAGAAATGAAACACAAACCTTGGCACACAACCCTTTATACAGATGCGTCAAAAACAGATAGTGACGTTGGATGTGCAGTAATACTTCAAGACCAGTGCCTCAAATTCATTTTGCCCCAAATAAACAGCGTCTTCACAGGCGAACTATTCGCCATATATCAGGCCTTGTTATTACTAACATAAAAAACATAAAAAATGGCCTTATAGTTACAGACTCTTTAAGCTCATTACTGGCCATTGCCGAAGGGAAAGCCGACAATGGCATTTTCAGGAAAATCAAAAACTGCCTCTGGGAAATGAAGGAGTCGCCGGACAGAGACATCGTCCTCGCATGGGCACCCTCAAATTGTGGCATATCTGGGAACGAAGCTGCAGACAGAGTTGCGAACCTGGCAAGAAGAAAAACTAATGAAATCACTATGATCAATTTAACGACCACTGCTGACTGGAGATTGGAATGCAAAAAAATCCTAAATGAAAAATGGCAATTCAAGTGGAACCAATCTACGAATTGTTTTTACTATCAACAATGATTTATTAGAAGTGTTTTGTTTCAAAACCGTCTAGATACTTCTAGTTAGCGTTATTAAAAATCAAATATTATTAATAATAATATAAGGCTTAGAAAACACGAAGATTCAATGCCGACACAACTAATCAGTCTAAAAATGTGGAATCTGATTAAGCTGTATTCAGGCATTAAAGTTTTCAAATTTTCTTTAAATGTCAATATGACATTTTTTTAATCTTTAATATTGACATTAAAAAAAAATGTAGAATCATTTATGCCAGAATAAAGCTCAACCTGATTCCACACTATGAATACCATAAAACTATAATGTTACTTAGAAAAAATAAACTAATAAACAAAAATAATTTCGGAGATGATGTTATCAGTCATAGAAGATACGTTACTTTATTTGCTTGAGCAAAATTGTGCGTTTTTAGTGAATTTGATGTTGAACCTCAAGATTATTTATCATAATAAATTGCAGTATTTAAAGATTCTTCATTAAAAATGACTCATTATTAAAGACAGCACCATTATATAAAACCATTAGATCTTAATTTGATTTACTATTTCATTGATAAAATTCTCTTTTAAAATTATAAATGTTAATGAAAACTTTGAGAATTAACTTTGTTGTCTATTAAAAATTTCATGTTTGAGAATTACATATATCTATTTTGAATAAAGCATCTTTAAATATTCCGATTTTATATAATAAAGTCTCGTGATTCAGTATTTATTAACTAACAACCCACCGATGAGCTTAAGTAGACATACAATTATATTCCGTCCTGTATGAATAATAGCAAATCAGTTGTTTAGTACTAATTTTATGTTCCTATGTTTTGAACAGTATAGTACCATCGTATTTATTTTATGGAAACAGATTGAGCCATAATATGAGATAAAATTTTTACATTTTCTTTAAATGTCTGTATGACAAATTGAAATATGGAAGTTTGAGACTAATATAAAAGGGGCAATATGCTGAAAGTATAGTCAAAGAATGGCGGAGCTAATATGGAAGATATTATGTAGAATCCTTTATATATTAGTTGTAGAAGGGGTCCTGACGATCACCCATCCCCTTATTTAAGGATCTCTCCTTTAGGAGGGATATACTTTTATTAATCTCCCTCCGAAGGATCTCATAATTTTAATACACTCCTCTTACCCTCGTTATCAGTTTAAACGAGAATTACTGACCCTCCCCTTCTGCCCAAAAGAACTTTACGAGGCTTAAAAACCTGCGGGAGAACATTACTGCTGAGGTGATAAGATAAATCACATTAATACCCTGTAGGTACGTAGGCTCGCTTTTTACAGCTCTCTACTCTTGGAATTGCTTTTTATGGCCATAAAATTTATCTTGGTTAATAAAAACTGAATAAAGGACATTTTTTTTTTTTTATTTTAATAGGAAAATCATAGCAACTAGTTGTCTCCTACGAATAATTTGCAGAGCATATCGGCAGTGTAATACGGAAATAAGTAAATGTACTTATATTTTAGGGAGAAGAAATTTACTATTATTTCCAAATAACTATAAATGAAATATTTCTATTTATATAAACATTTCTTCCACTAATGTGACTTCTTTTGTAATTGTATGACAAAGCCTGTAGAGAATTTACCCATTAGTAGCACTCTAATTAAGTATCTAAATTAGGTGATCACGAGGCCATATTATTTTTAATTAAATTTAAAAAAAATAAAATTTTATAAAACCGAAAAAGTAGCAAGGGAAAAGTTCTTGTTTAAAAAGAACTGAAAACTATAGACAAAAGTTCCAGTTTTTTAAAAATAACGTTTTTTCAATTTCAAGCCCTGCTTTCCCGTTATAGATACTGTCAACCATAACGTAAAAATTAATTGTATGAAGTAATACAGGAAATATCATGCTGTCCTAAAATGGCTGCAACTGTTATAGCTAGGCTGTAACTTTTGTGGTCAGTAGGGCTTTGAGTTCTGAGCAAGCAACTTCAGAAATATCAAGAGTATTCTGAACTAAAACAACTGCAGCATTTGAGATAGAGATATTGTAAGACCTATTATAATATTTACTGAAGGACTAGTTCCATAGCAGGCTCGATCAATTTGGAATCTCTCTTCGATGTAGGGCTCAGCAAGCAGTTTACTGCTTTACTCGGAATAGTTTTATCTTTTTTCAGTCTAATATTCTACAAAATATATTTAAATATGTTTTAAAAATGTTATCATGGTTTTTATTCTTTATCCTTTGACGGATATATAATATAATATGTAATATATATAATATAATGCAGCATATTGTTTTCAAATGCCAAATTAATAAGAAAATGAAATAATGTAACGTATGAAAAGATAAAGAAATCAAATTTTTAGTTATTCGCAAATAAAGTTTGTTTTCTTTCATAACTTGTTTGCCTGAATTTTCGGGGTGATTGGACTATTTTGCCAGCCTGAAGGCGAAGGAAGCCTTCGAAATTGGTGGCTCAATCTTGAGATTTGGTGAAGAATTAACGATGATATGGCTTGCTGATCAAAAACACCATCGATAAATAATATAAACTCCTCCTCTCTCGATCATAGAGGCCTCAAGTTGACGAAATGAGCTATGTATTCAATGACAGTACTACAGTTGTGGATGCTAACCCTATGCCTTGTGTTATCTCGAAAATAGGGCTTAAAAACGCAGAATCTGATAGTTCCGGAGGAACTATCCGGGTCTTCTTGTTCGCATCAAAATCTTCAAGGTCCAATTTGCCTCTATCGATCTACAGACCTACCACCTTTCCAATATTGATGCCTAGCAAAATGTTTGTATCGATTTTATATATTTTAGAAAGAAAAACAAAAGTGGATAATACGATTCGCTATTATTCATGGTATTTGAGCATGGCAGGAGCTTATATTTGGTACAAAACCGATTTCGAGCCTTACTGTAATAATATATTTGTAGATATGTAATATACGTTATATATATTATATATTATATTACTACTAGAGAGTTGCCGGTACTAAGTAATTTTGTAATATATGATTAAAAAATATTCCATTAATTCAGTCTTGGATTTTTTTTCCAACGTATTGCAAAATATTTTCTATCCTTACAGTATGACAGCAAAACCATTTAATAGTTGTGTATATAGTTTGCTTTATATAGAAAAATTTTGAAAACTAATTCTTTAATAAATATATAACGGTTATAAATAACGAAGCCTAGAGGATAACAGGAATGTGAGATATATGTTTTTAAGGATAATCCGTATGCATTTTTTGTTATGTTCTAAATATATTCAAGTTGTACTGGGCTGTCAGAACAGGAATTACAGCATTGCGAAATTCCATGGAACAGAAAAAAAAGAGTGCTCAATTGGTTGCATTGTTTCCTGTTTTTTTAGGTTCCTATTTTATCGTTACTTTTATTTTTTTTAAAGCCATTTGCCTGTTCGATAAATATTGAGTTTTAGAATTTGAAGTAATAACTAATTTATTATTTTTCGTGATAAAGTGTTTTAAATATGTATTGTAAAAGGAATTATAATATGTAGAGCTTCTGAATTAAATTTTGTTTGGAGTGGTGTTCCCAAAAATTAGAGTGTTTTTTTTTTTTAAACTTACGTATAGAACAGCGATAGTATAATCGTATTTCAATATAGTTGATTGATCTTTTTTTTTTTTTTTAATATCGGTTACTTGAATAGTAAGGTTATGAAGTACACTTTAAGAGAAAGTAATGCGATCCTGAACAATTTCAAATCCGGGTTTTCAACAGTAATACACATATTGATGTACCCTTAGTCTAAATAACCATATCACTCTAACGGTATCGGCATGCGAAGAGTCTAGCTCGAAGACAATAAACTGAAATTACGTATTTAATGTGAGTATATCCATGGTTTGTTATAGCGACATTACCGACAAGATTGATTAATTGGAAGTGGTACTTTATATTATCGATTTTATAAATGTTAACGATTTTCTTGCAAATGGCTCTAACCATTTTGATTATAATAACGATTCAACATCAAATAGAGTTTAATATCAGCTAGACCTATACAATTAAATATTAAATAATTCCAACAATAGCATTTACGAAAACCGCATAGGTATATTTACATAATATTTTCGGAGTCCGTATTATATTAAGATCATGTTACGTATGGAAGCGTGTTTTAATCTTTTGGTTGAGCTCAGGTGCGCTCGTATTCCTTTGGTTGCACAATGACAACTAATCTCATTTTTCTCCTTTAGTTAATTATCAAATGCTTTCACATTTTATACAACAACCTTTTACATTAGAGATTAAGATGAAGTGACCAAATGTTTCAAATAAAAAAATTGAACCTACTTTAGAGTAAGCTAATATTAGAAATTAGCCATTAAAGCCCTATTTGAGAACATTAATCAGAATAAAAACTACATTTTATTTAAAACTGCTTGATTTTACACTGATATAAAGGATTTAATCAAAATCGTTAGAGCCGTTTTCGAGAAAATTGTAAAAATGTTTTTTACGGTTGATATAAAGATTGCACTTCCGGTTTGCCGATTTTAAGGGAAAATTTGCTGCAGCATCTAAGGCATGTACCTTTCATAAATACGTAATATCAGTTTCATATTTGAGGTAGATTGTTCACATATATATATAGAGAGACCATTTGGCGAGACTTGGTTATTTGGACTCAGGAGACCACAAAACATGTATTTCCTTTGAAAACTCAGATTCCAAAATTTTCACGATACAACGTAATACATACTATATAGGTAAAATAAAGTAATACCCTTTCTATATATTTCATGTATAGGTCAGTAAAAGTAAAAACACATGTTACATGTGTTACAATTTTTAAAACTTTCTTTGTGCTTGTTAGCCCAAGGTATTCAACATCTTAAAACCATCTAATTACCAATAATACCTTACTATTTAATATAATAGTATAGATGAAAAACAAAATGTAGCCATTTGAACTAATTTTCATATGATATCTGAACTTTTAAATAACATTCCGTAACAAAATTAACAAAAAAGTGTATAATATTTAAGTTATCCAGAAATATAATTTGGCCACTCCTCGTAACTCTTCGTTTTCAGCTTCTGTTCGTTAAAGTTTGTTACATAAATAAATATAAAGGGCTTCGAAGGAGTAGACTTTAGCCAGTATCATTGAAATCGGTATACTCGTTTAGGCGTTACAGTTTTTTTTTCCTCTCCTACATCGCGTTTAAGGCTATATGGGGTTTTCCCGGGCCAGAGGATGCGGACGGGGATTTAAAAGACTCCCTCGTCACCCAGACGCGAACTCGTGACAATTTTTTATCACTCGGACATAAATCATTATTTTTTTAATTGATCTATTCAATAATAAAAGTGAAAAACATGCCAATTGAAAATATACTCGGAAACATCGCCAACAACACAACGTATCAATAAAACAGTTTATATAATTTTTGTAATTTAAAAAGAAAAAAAGATTTAGATAGATTCAAATAGATGTTGGGAGTTTTCATTTACTCGTTCCACTGTGCGCTCTAGCGCTGCAGACCATACTAACCTAGCCATACTTTTTCGGCCGCCATCTTGAAATCAAACGGAAAATAGTAATGTATAGGTAAGAGGGTAATCCTCGGGTGACCCCTGCCATGTTTACAAATTGAAGTGATTTATGGTAACTGTATTACAAGACTAATGTCTCTTGGGCCATTGAAATGATTCAATGCTTTCACACTTGAATTGTGTGATATTTATCCTAAAATAATAGTTTTCACGATCCACTTATTTAAAATTCTCTTAATTTTTTTGAAAATTGGATTTATTAGATTTTAAACCTAAGATTGATCTGTTTAAATGACACTAGTTTTTAAATAAACGTTTTATTTCCTGTTACACAGTCGTTTGTTTTGTTTTTTTTGTTAATAAAATAACCTGTCTAAACTAAATGTATTACTTTACCAGGTAAGATGACAGGAGTTTATATATACACTGAAAACATTCTAATTTTGTTCTAAGCAATACATGAAACCTAGTCTGGTGCTCTCTTAAAACCAAGGCAGAACTATGTTTTAGATTTATTAAAATATAAGAGATTATTAAATTATTTTGATGTACCTACTATCTTCTTCCTTTTCTTCTGTTTCTCAAATTCGAAGGGTTTATTCATTCATTCATGTGTGGCACGACATCCCGTTATCGAGACTGGGCCTCCTCCAAGAGCCTCCGCCAGTTGGCTCTGTCTTTTGCTGCAGCTCTCCAGTTCCGTACACCAAGCAGGGTTCTCGCATCATAGGCCACGTTGTCCAACCACCTCGTCCTCGGCCTTCCTACCCGTCTTGCGAGGTGCAGCTCCTCCATCATTATTTTCTTGGGTATCTCAACGGTGCTCATTCTGGCCACATGCCCTGCCCACCTTAGTCTGGCCAGTTTAATATAGGTGACTACGTCGATGTCTGAATAGAGAGAACTGAGCTCCCTATTTTTTCTTTTCCTCCAGACATCACCCTCCTTTACAGGACCATAAATCCTTCTGAGGACTCCTCGCTCAAACACACTCAGCTTCATCTCATCGTGTTTGGTCATCGTCCAAGCCTCTGAGCCATATGTCAAAACAGGCCGAACAAGAGTCTTGTATATGATCAGCTTGGTCTTCTTTGAGAGGTACCTACTTCTTAAGTGTCGGCCAAGTCCATAGACACATCTATTGGCAGCCGTGATCCTTCTTTGTATTTCTTGAGCCATGTCATTTTTGCTATTAATTTCAGACCCAAGGTATATAAAACTTTTCACTCTCTCAAACTTAAAAGAACCTACCTCAAATGGAGAGTTCAGATCCACCTCACCACCAACTCTCATATACTTAGTTTTCCTCTCGTTGACTTCTAGACCAAGTGGTCTTGCAGCTGCTTCAAGGCCTATAAACGCTTCTCTGAGAGCCTGTTCAGACCTACCTATTATGTCAATATCATCAGCAAAACCAAGAAGCTGTGTCAGGCGATTGAAGATTATATCGTTGGTCTGAATACCGGAGTCTCTTACAGCTTTCTCCTCTGCCAAGTTGAACAATAGACAGGCGAGGGCGTCCCCTTGCCTAACCCCACTGCTCACTTTAAACTCTTCGGAGTCGTCAGAACCGACGCGTATTCTACATCTCGAGCTGTCCATGGTCATCTTGATTAGGCGTACGAGCTTCTGAGGGTTGCTTAGCTCCTCCAAGGCACAGTATAGTTGCGTTCTATCAACGCTGTCGTATGCTGCTTTAAAGTCTAGGAATAAATGGTGGGTGACTACCTTATGCTCCATAGTCTTTTTCTAGGATCATCTTCAGAGAGAACAGTTGATCAGTGGTTGAGCGTCCTCTTCGAAATCCAGCCTGATACTTCCCCAGTTCCTTTTCAGAATATGGGAGAATCCTCTCAAAAAGAATGTTAGAGAGCAGTTTATAAGCACACGAAAGGAGTGAGATTCCTCGATAGTTAGCACATTCTGTTTGATCTCCTTTCTTATGTATTGGGCAGATAATGGCTGTTGCCCATTCCGTAGGCATAGCTTCCCTCTCCCAGATGGTCAGCATTAAATCATGCAGAGCTTTCTTAAGTTCTTCACCTCCACATTTCAACAGCTCTGACTGGATTCCGTCCGGGCCTGGCGCCTTTCCATTTTTCAATTTCATCAGGGCATTTTCCATTTCCTCCTCATCCGGGGGTTCAATAGAATTCAGGGAGTCTTCCTTCATTACTCCTACTTCTCCAGGCACCGTTCCTCTGTTTAATGCGTCTTTAAAATGTTGTACCCATCTCCTTAGTACGTCATCTTTGTGGCTTAAAAGAGATCCATTCGTGTCTTTGCATGCCGTCACTCTGGGCCTGAAAGCTGCCCTACCCTCGTTTATTCTCTGAAAAAACAGCCGACTTTCATTTTGGCCGCGCAATGCCTCTATATCCTCCATGTTCTTGTTTTCCCAAGCTCTTCTCTTTCCGCGGAATAATCTCTTCTCTTCGCGTCTTTTTCTTCGATATGTTTCTTGGGAGAGCCTTGTGGGACGCTGAACCTTCTTTCTGTAGGCTTCATTTTTCACTTTTACTGCTTGAAGGCACTCAGCATCAAACCATGGAGGACTTCTAGATTTAGTCTCGTAGCCAAGAGATTCTTCTGCTGCCTGTTTCATTGCGTTGCTGCATCTCTTCCACTGTTCATCGACCATAGAGCTGTCATTAATTACATCTTCATTAAGTTTCGTCTCCACAGCTTGTTGATACGAATATTGGTGGTCTGAGTCCTTAAGTTTAGCTACATCAATCTTCTTCTTTGGTCGTTGGTGGTGGTTTTTAATCAGCGAAATTCGTGATCTGACCTCGGCAATGCTCAAATAGTGATCCGTGTCCATATTTGCACCTCTATAAGATCTTGCATTTATCATGTTGGACTTGTGACGGGCACTAATGAGTACATGGTCTATCTGTGATGTTGTTTGCCCATTTGGAGAGATCCATGTTGCTTTGTGGATATTCTTTCGAGGAAAAAGAGTTGTTCCAACAACCAGTCCGTGCAATGTAGCAAAGTTCACCATCCGTAGCCCATTATCATTACTGGTCTTATGCAAGCTGTGGGTTCCTATGGTCGGCATGAGTGCCACCTCCTTACCAACTTGGGCGTTAAAGTCACCAAGAATGATTTTAACATCATTTTTGGGGCAGCTTTCTGTCACTCGTCCAAGTTCTTCATAAAATGTTTCCTTATCCTCCTCAGGTGACACCTCTGTTGGGGCATGGCAGTTAATTAGAGAGAAATTAAAAAATTTTCCTCTAAGCCGAATGTAGCATAACCTTTGGTTAATGGGAGTAAATCGCATCACCAGCTGTTGAGCTCTGCCTCTCACAACAAATCCGGTACCGAAGACGTGATGCTTTTCATGGCAGCTATAGTAGAGTGTATGGTACTTCTTCTCCATAATTCCCTGTCCTATCCATCGGACCTCTTGGATAGCTGCTATGTCGATTCTATCCTATGTGTCCACTTCTGCAAGAAGCGCACGAAGTGCTCCTAGTCTATGTAATGATAAAATGTTCCAAAATCCAATTCTTAGGTTATTTAGGCGTTTCCTGGGTCTGTTACCGTAATTCAGTCCGGCTTCTTCTCTTTGAGGTTTCGTAATAAGGTACTTTAGGGGGGGGGGGTGGGTTATCAGCCCACTGCCCCCGAGTCAGGTAGAGGGGCTGCCTCCTCCGAGCATCCTGACTAGCTCCCCCATCCGGGGCGGCTACCTAGGGAAGGTGACCCTAGGGTGTGTACTGTAGGTGACCTTTGTCTGTAGTGTTTAGGTGTTGTAGTGTGCTGTATAAAGTGTACTTGGTGTGTGTGTTCGTGTAAGTGTTCCCCCAACCTGGAGGGCCAGTGGCTGGTTGCGGTACAATGACCGGGCGATGGGACCGCCACCTCCCTACGCCATTCTAATTTTGTTCTAAGCAATACATGAAACCTAGTCTGGTGCTCTCTTAAAACCAAGGCAGAACTATGTTTTAGATTTATTAAAATATAATAGATTATTAAATTATTTTGATGTACCTACTATCTTCTTCCTTTTCTTCTGTTTCTCAAATTCGAAGGGTTTATACTTTATGTTTATGATGTTTAAACTTGGAATATATTTATATTTTATCGACTGTTAATGAAGAATTTTTCAGTGAAATTTAGTCAGTTGATTGAATCTTGACTTTCCCAATTAAAAAAAAATTAGGTTATTCTACATATTGTCGATTTAGTTTTGTAGTACTTAGAAAGCTATCCAAAACATAAATAGATATATTGATAAAGAGGATGTTATAAGCTGTATTTTTTTATAGAAATGTTTTTTTCAGAATGAGACACAGAAAAGAATAAGATTACTTTTTAGTACCGATTTAGGGACAGAGACTTTAAGTTTGCTAAAGATGACTTCTAAGTATCTTGAGCCAATTCCCAAAGTAAAATGTACCCCCTTCTGAACGTTCCTTTTTCTTATTCGTGCATGGACTAATGATGTGAATTAGAATCGCTTAGCTTTCTGTAACGGAAAATATCCTCCACCGTACTAACCATAGAATCTAACGATCTTCTTTTGTCAATGCAGAATTTCATGATTTGATTTGCTAGTATGACTAATATTATTACCATTTTAATAATTAAAAGTAATAAATTAGTAATCATAAGTAATATACCATTTATAACATGGTAGCAAGGATCCATATACCTGACGGGCATTGATGACACTGTGTAATAAAGTAATAACATATGTTTTTTTTTAGATAAACTGTAATTTTTATCGAAAACCTCTGGGCTGATATGATCGCTATGGGATACATATAATATGTTTATAATAATTAAAGGCTTAGCGAAACCGAAGGTTCGATGCCAACTCGACCAATCGCTGTCTACACACCTCTCTCCACCGGTCGCTGTCCAAACCCAGTCCCTTCAAATCGGCTTCATCTTCCCACTTTCGCTTCGGCCTACCCCTCAGACATTTACCATTCGGTACAGCAAATATTAAACTTTTAGGAATTCTTTCGTTACCAAGCCCAACAATTTCACAAGCCCGTTTGATTCACTTGGATGTAATCAACTCAATTATATTGACCGAACACCCTTTTTAATTCACCCTTCTTCGGTCCGAATATTCTACGCGATTCCTTATTTTCAAAAACCCTGAAGGCCTCATCCCTTAATGTAAGAGGCCAGGTTTCGCATCTATAAAGAACTGTAGGTAAGGTAATGGTTTTATAGATTCTTGTTTTTTAAGTTTCGCGACAAGAGATAGGAGCTAAGTAGTTTTGTCACAGAAAAATAATAAGCATTTTCCGCCTTCAGTTTAACTTTAATATCTTCTTCAATGTCGGGTTTTCTAGTAATCTTGGATCCCAGATACCTAAACTTATCTATCTTTTAAAATATATTACCTTCTATATTGATATCACCTGAAATATCCCCATTTTTGCAGCTTATCATATATTTTGTTTTATCCATGTTTATTTCGAGCCCTAGATCTTTGCCGGCTTTCATTAACGTTGTTGTATGCGATTCTATAGTTTCCGTATCTTTGCTTAACAGGACCAGATAATCCGCATAGCCAAGCAGAGGTGTCGTCCAACCCAGACCTCCCTAATAGTATGTTTTAATGTCAAATAGAACAGAACAGGCGAAAGGGAATCACTTTGTTTTAAGCCAGTAAATTCTATTGAAAAAGTAGATGGAGGAAATTTTATAGCTTATATACATTTCGAATTATAGGCCTACATAGAGGCCTGTACATTATAGAAATCTCGGATTATATACAACGAACTTTTATACTTTCGAGAAGTGAGATTACATCCTAATGATCTTCTGCACCAAACAAATAGATATTTGGCGAGTTCAATAACGGATGTTATATAAATTTAATGATAGATAGTCTTACTACGTTGTAAGTATTTTTAAGCGTTACGATATCCAAGTTCATGCGTTTGTTTATTTAGTTTCTTTCCAATCCAGTATGAGTTGTCCACGTCAGCCTCTTTTCCAGATGAAGAACCAGATAACGCACTTCTTCTGATGTAGGAATAGGGATATAGTTGAAGAAAACCTGTAGGCATCAACCTTGATTTATTGTAAAGACAAAAAGTACACTCTTCATTTCATTCATTTTTACTTTCCAATTGGTTACGCAGATACAAATATTATCAAAATGGTCCGATATGATAAAAGATGCGATAGTTGGGTTTTTGTGACATTCAAGTAGCGCAGTATCGCCAACAAATATTTGCAGTAGAGCTTAGTCCTATTATGTTGTAAAGTTGTTAATAAGTAATTTATCTTAAATGATTCAACTAAATTCCTATAAATTAATAATAGCTGGCTGCCCTTATTAAGGATATTTGGCGCAGATCCTAGGAGGGCCTCTTTAGAGAACTCCCCGCTGGACATCACTAATGGTATCCTTAGTTATCTCCAACGTAAAGATTTATTTAAAGGGCCAGTTGAGCCGATGCTAGAGGCTATTAGACTTCCTTTGTGGGGTCAGCCATTGAGGGCAATTAGCCAGGCGGTCACAAAGGCAGCCACAGCCTCCGTGATCCCTGTCTCCTAATCACCTCCTTTCAGCTCCTGTCTTTCACGCTATTCAATATCACTTTTCCTCATAGATCTATCCAGATGCCATATTTATTTTCTTCATATAGCTACCTGTAGCCGTTATTAATGATTGAATTGAGTTACAGTTTAAACCGCTGTATATCTGGCTCCTTGTATAGTAATAACATTATGCTTTATTTATTTCGGAACAAGTCCCTTTAGAATAATACATAGTAATACAATTGCGGGCTTTAGAGTCTGAGAATTTAATAAAGAGAACAACAAATAGAAATATTTAAAAAATACTAGTTAATTTCTAACATAACGAATTAAAAATAATAAAAAAATAAAAACTAACTAATAATTTATATTAATATCAACATAAAAAGCTATTTACATTGTTTGGAAGCTGTAGGGATAGGAATTTATCGAATAGGCGGGATTCAAAATTGGTAGGATATTGGAGTGATAAATCAAGGAGAGCATTGAATTCCATTGGGAAGAGGATCGGATAATGAAAGATTTGTTGAAAGCTAGGGTTCCACTGAGCCGTTGTGTATAATTATAAAGAATGAGAACGGATAATGCGGGAGTAAAAAGACGATTTGAATCGAAGGAGCTAAAAAATGATTGAGGGACGGCGAGATTCCCTGATTTCGTAGAAGAAGAGTGCCAAGGAATGTTTAAGACGGTAGGTACAGCCATTTGAACTGTTCATGAAAACGGGAGGTAGAGGGGTCTCAAAAAAGCTGTAGCTAAGAAGATTAGTGTATCTCCGAATGTCATTAACCAGTGATCTCATGAAAATTAGAAAAAAAAAACAGGATACATTTGTTAAAGTAGTGATTATTAAGTGTTTTTAAATTATTTCAATGATTTAATCTGTAAGTTATTGCATTGCATATTTGAAATTTTGTTTTATTATTTTAAATCATGAAGGTTGGCTTGGGTTAGGTTACCCACAGCTGTAGTCCTTTGGTCGTTGTTGTTGTGATATGTAGAAAAGAATAAAAGTGCTTTTGTGTGTTTGTGGAGCAAATGGTGTAAAATTTGTATCACTCAAGCCTCTTCCCCGCTTAATTGATTTCCAAATATTAAATATAGGCATCGGGACGGTACTTGTCTAGTAGCCGGTCGGGATCGACTGCTATCTGCCAATGTTTATAACCACTGAAAATTCTGATAAGGCACTGATAATCTTCATGCATATGTAGGTATTCATATGCTTTGTATTATATTCATATTATCGAAATTGTAAATAAAAACAAGTTCAAATGTAAAATAATGAAAATATACTTTTATTTTACAACACATATATGAAATAGACGAAAATAAATCTAATAATTTCCTCAACAATAAGAAAACACAATTTTACAACAAATATCTATATCGACTGCTTTGCAAGGTAGTCCTATTTTTTTGCTTGATTTGTATAACATGTTATGGGCACAAACCTCTGTTAAAATTTTGTTAAACACTATTATAGTTGTCGTGGATAGTTTCAGCTGCTCTTTGCCCCACTATATCGTTGTTAAATTATGGAACCACATAAATTAATTTTAAATCAGTTAAAAAAGAAATCCTCGACCCCTCTAACCACCTTCCTTTCCTTATAGAAACGTTTTTGTTACAAGCGGTACGAAAGCATCTTCATTTCGTCTTCCTGTCTAACTTCATTTGATGGCCTTCTTCACACAATTTCACGTTTTGAAATATCACAGCGTTTTGAAAATATTTGACAGTCTATTCTTCTGAAGACGGCAATTCCCAAAATGTAATAACATCCATAATTTGAAGAAAATATCACAAAAGGAACAAAAACAAATAATGGAATAACTCACAGCTAACACGAGATAAGAAGCGATGTTATGTGAGGTAACATTAAATAACAAGGGAGGTTTCGTCAAACAAGCAATTAAGAAACAAGCAATGACAATAGAATTAGTCAGGCTCAAGGTCTACAAATCTGCTAAGTGATCATGTAGAGAGCTTAAATTCAGAAAGACAAAACGAATAAAAAAAGAGCTGCAGAGCCGCATGCAGGAATCTGAAAATAAATAGTTCAACGTAAACAATGGCGGAGGAAGACTGGTTAAGTCTGAAAAATACATATAAACTGTGCAAAAGCAACAGAAAAAAAATAATGAGAAAATAAAAATAAGATGTCCATGATTAACAGTTATTTGAGATCGATACCTATCACACTCCTTATTATAAACACAGTTCGTTGAATGTTATGGTAAATTCGGATAGATTTTAATGCGGGCTGGTACATCTAAATCGCTAATATATCACTAATAACTATTATGGAATATTAATTTTAATTGAAGTCAATTGATGAAATCCTTTAAAGCATTACTCCATTTAGAGTATTCTCTGTAAGCAGATATCTCCTTATGATCTTAATATATATTTTCTCCGTTATAGACCTTTCTTCATTTATTGTTTTTATTAATTGATAATAACAAAGTATTGTGGTTGGCACTTCAATTACAACCCTGTTTTAAAAAAGATGTGACCTTCTGACCTTTATTTATGAGAATATTGCTTCTTCTTTTTCAATACTAAAAGCTTATTTTAGTTTCCGAGGAAATAAAATGAGGATATTAATGCGAGGACTAACTAAAGGGGGTGCCGAGGAGAAGACAGGATCAATAAATAAGCTCAATTTATTTAATGAAGTGAGGGCCGGATAAAAATCCAACACCCGGGCTCCGTAATCAAAGGCTTTATACAAGCCCATCATAAAGGCTTCGGATAGCTCTCATCTCTCTATTCATTTCCCGACGGTTATTTTTTTGTTCTAAAAGGAAAAAAAAATCAAAGATTAAAAAAAAAAATGTCGGATCCGTTGAAATTGCAATTTATTTTTAGTAAAAATATAAAATACAAATGTTGAAAATTGTTCCAGCATCAAATGAAAGGTTTCTTATTTTTCTTAAAATACTTCTTACGGAAAAAGAACTTCTTAAAAAAATTATAATTTTCATTATTAGTATAAATGGGATCTTATTACAGATGAAATCTTAAGGGTGGTACATGGTCGTTAGATATTTCTTGAAGTTCCGTCCCGAGTAAGTTCGAGAAAACGTTCTAAAATACAAGAAAAAACGATGGAATGAATTAATGGATATATTTTTCATTCTATTTATTTAACGGCTTTTAAAGCTTTTACAATTCATCCTTACAGCACGCCCATACCACTTTTTTGTATTTTGAAATTTGAATTTGATGGAATTTTAAAAATCACTTAAAAATCATATAAATATAAATCACATATTGATTTATATTTATATGATTTATATATACACACAAACACAAACACACACACACATATATACACACACACTCACACACATATATATATATATATATTTATTTGTATGATATGACTTGTTTAGTGATTTTCAAAATTCAAATTTTTAAAGTAAGTGAAAAACACACAACGAATGTTATATTCTATATAAAATAATATTTTATATGATAATTATTTCATATAATGAAATGAAACATAAACAAACTCTGGCAATTATATTATCCTTACTTATCATTAAATGAAATTCATAACAACTATAATTCTCATAATATTTTTGCTTGTTAAAGAATTATTTATCTTACTTATGTTTTTCATCTTGAATAATGGATTTAATTTTAACCGTATAGCAAAATAAAGAGATAATTATTCTTAACACACACACATACATTTTTATTTATAAATTATCTTATTAATCATAAAAGTGCAAAAACATAGTGAAATTTAAGTAAAAAACAGCAAAACGTACAATTTCGTGCAATATTAAATTTAAATATATTATTCTAAATATTGTGAAACGGGTAGATATTCGGGTCCGAAGTTTTTCCACGCAAGCGAATAATATGTGCAATAACATGAAAATCCCGTAGTAATGATGATTGCTTACTTTGGTTAAGAATGGGTGAGGCATTCGTACTTGACAGTTTTCCCTATACCTTTGCTAGGAAGTCCAAGTATGAACCACGAATAAGTGAAACCGCACTAAACTAGATAAAGTGCTGTAAGTATTACTTGTTGAAAATATATTCTTATTGAAAATGAATTTTTTTTTTTTATTGACAATACCGTAAAAAGAAAAAGATAAAATTCTTTATGTTTCATTGAACTTAAATCTAAATTTAGATTACTTTTTTTTTTAAATATTTTTAACAACACTTTAATAAAACTGTTGTTCCTTCATCTCACAAATTTGTAGTAATGACCCCCAAAGTTCAATGTTGAAAAAGAAGAATCTGAATCACAAAAGGAGATAGCAGAAGTAAGCTGATGTTTTAGTAAACAGCCGGAAGTCCTGCGGTTAATTGCAGGAATGGCGGACGTTCACGGGGATTTAACCCGTTGGAGTATACTTAATAGGGGAGTACTGGAAGAGGTCCTGAATTGTTCATCAAGTGCTACTACCATCACTGGCCTCGCCCAGGATAATGAAGAGAAAAGAAAAGGACATCTTCCTTCAATTAGCCTCTCTCCCTTCTCTAATTGTTTTATGAAGCTCCATTATTCTGCTTCTCATTGTCTTCCAGAACTCCAGTTTTTTTTTTGTTTTTTTTAAATTTTACTTCAGTGTTTACTTTTTTTATTCAGTGTTTTCGTTATTTAATATTTTGTGTCTCAGATTCATTTATTTCGAATCTGCTACTTTATTTCTTGTAAAATTCTTTATTTAGACGATAACTTTTTGTTTGTCAATTAACTAAGAATAATTGATTTTTTTTGTTCATTTATCCTAATTTTGGTGTCTTGAGGTTTAATATTTATATAAATTAGGCCAATCACCACGAAACATTACTGTGATACGCCACTTAACCCGACACCCCGACCATACTAAGGGCCACCCTCAAGTCCTTGATGAGTCCCCCGTCATACATTCATCACCAATTCCGCAAACAATATGTTCAGTGAACACCAAATTGTCATGATCTATAGGAGTCTCACCCTGAAGTCCCTCCAGAAATGACGTGAGTGAGACCCCTATAGACCATGACAATTTGGTGTTCACTGAACATATTGTTTGATGCATTGGTGATGAATGTATGACGGAGGACTCATCAAGGACTTGAGGTGGCCCTTGGTATGGTCGAGGCGTCGGGTTAAGTGGCCTATCAGTGAAATGTTTGGTGGTGATTGGTCTAATTCATATAAATATAAAAAGTATAATTGAATTAAAACAAACAAAAAAAAGACAATTTTTCTTTTGTTACTTTTATAAAATCTTCATCGTAAAACATAGCAGACAGTATTTCTTGTGTATGAGGGGAAGGAGAGGGAAAGTGTATATTAAAAAAAATCTATTGATTGTAGATTCTCAAAATAAATGCTATCTTAAATATTATTCTACTCCAAATGAAAGCATGAAATCCCATAAAACAGTTTATATTAGATTTTGCAAGGAAGGGAATTTCTATTTTCTTCTATTGGACTGTCAACTGCACTTGGTGACAAAACTTTCAATTCAACAATATGCTTAAGTCAAGACACTTAGTATTCAGCCTAAGCACCCCTTTTAGTGAATATCCCAAACACATAACACCCCTGTCGCTTTTCTTTCAAAACATTCAGGGGATTTACCAAAAAATTTAAGATATAAGATAAAAACCTATCCAGCAGTTTTCTCAAAACATCTTTACATATCTTTTATGAAACCGATCAAACACATTTTATTTAATCACTATACACATGTTTTAAAGCTGTCGGGGAATCTCTTCTAATAATCTGAGCCACCAAACCAAAAATCGATCCAGACCTTCGCTCAAAACAGCGTCACAGAGCTTTTTGAAAAATAATTAAACACATGTTTAATAACGGGGCAGTATTTTTTAACTGAAACTGTTTCAAAACACTTAGGGGACCTCACCGAGTAAATTGAGCCATGATCATCAGCATGTTCACTCCAAAAAGCGTTAGATAGTTATTAGCAGACGACCCAATACGTTACGTACAGGGATCATCCTCGATTCACATCGCTTGGACAGGTAATAATGACAAATCTCATGGATAAATGAGATGATATAAACATTATGGGTATTTACATTTAGCTGCTAACCTTACTCATTTTCTTTATTCATCCGTATAGATCCGCTATAAGTGTATAAACTGCTTTACTGCATATAAAATCTGGTAAACATCCTTCATGGTTTCTTTTTTTTCTATCTTAATTTTTTTTATAATTTTTTTATTATATTGTAGGACAATACTCACTTTTACGTTAACCGTCCTCTTCCAGATTTCATTACACTTTAGAGCATTCCTTACTTGGGCGAGTACCTACAA
This sequence comes from Nezara viridula, assembly GCA_928085145.1. Lineage (NCBI taxonomy): Eukaryota > Metazoa > Arthropoda > Insecta > Hemiptera > Pentatomidae > Nezara > Nezara viridula. The sequence goes on from OV725079.1 coordinate 135,746,022, forward strand.
ATTGCTCATTCCTAAGTAATCGAAGAAACAATATCTTAAAAGCAAAAACATTTTATATATGTCAATTTTTGATTCATATTACAATATGCATTGTTCAATTCACATACTGCTTTCCACTCCCGGAAAAAGTTTTTATGAAAAAGCACAAAGAGTTCTTAAAAGGGACCGTAACTAGGGTCTGTGGAGTTTTTGTTCTCCCAACCGAAATAAGACTTTCAAAGGAAATCTTGGACGGATTTCTCGGAATATTTCTCCGCTTTTAGTCCCATCTTAACTCTTACTATCGTTGCCGAGGGATTTAGAAGAGCACGGTAAGTTGAACTCTATTCAAGAAGTTTGAAGTTTACTTCTAGGTTTTTAAACTAAGTTAGTATTGATCCTGAAGACATATTATTATTGATACAGTTTATTTCCTATCTTAAATTATTATATAATGATGTATACGGAATAAAATAGGATTAGTTTGTTATAATAATACCAATGTAATAATATATAAAGATACTTTATATATGAAAGATGTTTACGTCACTTATTTTTCCAAAAGTTGTATAATGCTATTCAACATATGACTGATCGTTGAATATATGTTTAAAAAATATAGCTACTTTTTTAAATTTGGTCATTTTTTTATGATAACGTTCCATTGGGATGGGTTTTTTCAAAGGTATTTCAATTTCCTAAAGAATGAAGAAAGTTTCATCATAATATGAGTACTATTAGTAAAGATATGGCGATGTCAATATATGTTTGGTTTATTATTTTCACTAATAAACCAATCTAATCGAACAAAAAATCCAAAAACTTAATTCCCTCTCCAAATTTGAGGGTTTACGTTTTAGGATAGGTAGAATTCGAAAAAAACGAATAACTTTTTTTTGTCCGTCCGCGTAATTTCTCCAAAACTACTGTATCGATGTTTTCCAAATTTGGATTTAAAGTAAGAGTTCACTCGATTATGACCCTCCTTTATCAACATTACTATCCGCCTGTTCCTCTCAAGTTGGCGGCCGAAAAATCTGCACTGCTATAGACTAAAGTGCCTAAACAAATGTAGTGATTTCAATGAAATTTGGCTAAAGTTCTCTTTTCAATGCCCTTTAAATTTATTTATATAACATACATCAACGAAAAGAAGTTGAAAAAGTTACAAAGGGTGGTAAAATTAGATTGAGAATAACTCAAAAATATATACTGTTTTTTGTTGATATTACATAGTTATTTAAAAGTTTATGAAATTTCCTAAACAAAAAAAAAAATTGGACGATTTGGAGCAAAGATAAGGTCTCCAGATGTTTTTTATATATTCTACTGCAAAGGTCAAATCCTTTGTTTTTGATTTTGATTTTCAATGTTTTAATGAAGTAATGCTATTTTTTTTAGAAAATTACTAATGACGAAAAAAAAAAAATGTTTGGGCCAATAATTGCATTCACATTTTATTTCGTTTTATTTGTTACTAGGAAGGTGGTATATTTTTTGGTATGTTATCTTTTAGGACTCTTTTTATTTTTATTTTTTTATCTCCTTCTTCAGCTTCGTTACCTTAACTTTTTCCAGTATATGATTAGAAGTGATGGGATGATGTGATGTTGGATTTGTTTTCTTTTCGGTCCTGAATTGGCGAAACGTTGACGGGGTATTCTTCTGTATGTGCATGTTAGAAGGAACAAGTTATTGTGGCTGGAATTTCTATTTTGTAAAATAATATTAAATCATTATTAGAATTAATTTAATTACTTTTTTTTTTTATCTCGATTGTTCAACTCACACCTGTCAGAAGTTCCGACAATCACATGTCGGACAATCAGTTCCGTGTGATGTCAAGATGTAGACGATTGGTCTTGGAATAGGCGTGAGGGAGAGGAGTACCCAGCAGCGTCCTTCCTGTCTTGAGTGTAATATTTATAGTTATTGTAGGAGATCCCTCATCCAGCTTCTTTTAAGCCGTCTTCGGGTGCTATCGGATATAGTTGTGGCCATGCCGCGAATCAATGAGTTTGTATGTCCGTGTATGTTATTATGAAATCTTTTGTAGTATGTTCGTATGTGCTCGTTAACTGTTGCCATCTGTAAGTCTTTATGTAGAGTAATGTTACTGACGTACCAGGGAGCTTTGGTGATAGTCCTGAAAGTTTTAGATTGAAAACTCTGTAATTTACGTATGTGAGTCTTTTAGGCTTTTTAGTCGTACTCTTAGATTTAGAGTTTTTGTTTTGTTTTTGATATGTGAGCCCCATGTCATTCTTCTGTCAAAGGTTAGTCAAAGATATTTAAATTGGCTATCTGAGGAATTTGGATATTTTCAAGGTAAAAAGCAGGGCAAATTTCACGTCGAAGGGTAAAAGTGATATGTAGTGATTTTTCTTGGTGGATTCGAATTTTCCAGAGTTTGCATCATTCGTAGAATTTGTTTAGGTGATATTGTAAATTCTGTGAGGCGTATGTTGAATTTTGATGTCGAGTCAAGATTGTTGCATCGTCAGCATTAGTCACAGTCAGAGTATTGACAGGATCTGGAATATCATATGTGTAAATTATATACAACAGAGGAGCGAGTACTGACCCCTGAGGCACTCCTGCTAAGACTTGTTTAATAGTATTAATTACTTAATGACAACATAATTAATACTTAATCTCTCCATTATATAAAAACGTGTTACTGTCCATGCCATATTTTTTTAAATTTACATATACAATACGGGACGTACCGTAACGAAGACACCACACTTCTTATTTCCAGATTCATTTCGCCCTTATTTTGATTAAAAATTGGCAAAAAGAATAATTATAATTATGTAATAATATAAATTGGCAATAAGGCGCGATGCATGATATAGGTTTTTAAAGAAATTTACCGAACTGTGGTTTCGTTCCGTTTATTTTATATTGATGAAAAATAATACATTCTGGTCTATAGAATACATGTAAATTACAGTTATACAATTTGAGCAATGAGTAGTAAAATGTTTTTTTATCATAAGTCCTGTAAAGATGTTGATTTTGATTAAGATCACGTTTAATTTTGCCTATAGGAAAGTCAGGTATTAAAAGGTGAAGGGGAAGCGTCTCTAAGCATTGGAAACTGATTTCAGAAGGTTCTGTCTAGTGTCACAACTTCGTCATGGAGGAACTACACGTAGGAACATATGTTCAGTTTTAAGTAGAAAAGATAAGTTCTTCATGTGAGACTGACTTGGACAACAGTACGTCAGCTTGCTGGATGTAGAATACTTGAGAACTTATATAAGGAGTTGTGAGGGAGAACTCCTTTTAAGATAATGATCCTTGCATAAAGCATGGTAGAAAATAAAGTGAGACAAACACATTTTTATACTCAGAGATTTCTATAACCAGAAAAGCATATATGCGGTTGATTTATGATTTCTCGACTTTTTGCTTTTGTTTTCAAATATTTCCTAGGGCATTATAAACACTTAATTATTGTTAAGCTTATAGTTATATAAGTAGGCAAAGTCAAAAAAGTTCAGTCTCTTCTTCTCAACCAATAATATCTTTTCTTTTTTTTGTTTAGTAGATATTGACAAGCTTTAGTGTTATTAATATGATTTCCTACAGTCCACCGCTATCGTGATAAAAACCTTCTCCTTTCCGGTTACTCTTGCATCAGCGTATTTCCCTCCTAACCGATCAATATCCAATGCCCAATTCAGTTCTCTCCTCGACTCCTTAGGGCATCACTTCATCTTGGGTGCAGACCTAAATGCCAAGCACCAACAATGAGGTTCCAGGACCAAGAATTCTCGTGGCCGAACCCTGCTGTCTGCAATCAATTCCCAACGTTTTCACCTCCTTTTCTCCAACTCTCCTACCTACTGGCCCACAGATCCCAACCGTAATCCTGATCTTCTTGATTTCTTTATCCACAGCGGCTTAAGTCCCCTCAATTGTTCCTTTACACGTCTAAATGAACTTTCCTCTGGCCATAGTCCTCTAATCCTTAATGTTTCACTTGAACCCGTTCCAAAACCTTCTCCACCATCATTCATGAGGGACCCAGTAAGCTGGGACCTTTTCCGCCAAATCATCTCCGATAAAATTGATCTCAACATATCTCTCAAAACTCCCGATGACCTTGATAGTGCCGTAAATTCCTTTACTACCACAATCCAACAAACCGCCTGGACTGCCTCTTTTCCAAAAGACTCCTCCAGAATTCCTATAAAGACCATTCTACCCCAACACATCCTTGACCTAATCCACACCAAACGCCGTGCCAGATTATTATGGCAACGTACCCGACATCCTACCGACCGCTGCTCCTATAAAAAATTTCCTCTCAAGTATTTCAACAGAGTAAAATATCAAATCCGAATTTTCAACATAAATACACGTTTAGGCTGATTGGGATACATGACCTGCAAATTTTAAACGCTGTATTCTAATTAACCGGACTAAATCCGTATCATTATATATGAAGGCCAGTTCTGCTTTACTTCGCTTTCTCCAATCGTCACCTGAGTTAATAAATGCAAAGTAGTACTTTTCTTTCAAAGACCAGCAGCTTGATTTCATCTGTTTAGTAGAAGCACCACGTTTCCGCTCCATATGAAAGGACAGGACAAATCAGCGCCTTGTTTTCGTGTAGATTAAGCGATTACCTAGATACCACCATAAGCCAAAATAATATTTATTTACCGCCAGGTTCCTCTTGGATATTTCTTCTGACACATCGTTGTCGGCATTTACTTGGGAGTCCAGATAAACAAATCGTTGTACCGTTTCGATTGTGTAGTCATCAATGGAAATCTGTGGATGTGGTGCATGTATGCCAGCAACCAGATATTTGGTTTTGCTCTCATTTATAGACATCCCCGTCTTCCGCGAAGACTGTTCGCTAGCCAGAAAAGCCTCCTTTACGCCGCGAAGTGATGATATCAATGTCATCTGCGTATGTCAGGATTTGTATTGACTTGTTAAAGACTGTCCCACCCAGCTGTATTCGCGCTTCTGTGACACTTTTTCAAGTGCTACATTGAAGAGGAGGCAGGCCAACGAGTCTCCCTGTCTTACCCCTTTTATTGTAAAAAAAACTCCTCTGACACCACATTCTGGATTCTGACATTACATTCCACCATGTTCATTGTGAGTCGAGCTAGGCTGATTAGTTTCTTAGGGAACTTCAGTTCATCCATCGCATTATAGAGTTGTTCTCTGCTAATGCTGCCATTGATCGCCTTAAAATCGATGAAAATTTGATGCGTTAGTGAATACTCCCTTCCTTTCTCTAGAATCATTCTGAGGGAGAAGATCTGGTCGTAGGTCTACTCTGACGGAAACCACTAAATACACTTTACAGTCCAAATGACCGAATCTCGATAATATGTATGTGTGTGTGTAATAGTACAAAAATTATTACTCGCACGAAATTGAAATGCTAATTTTTCATTTTAAATTGTGTTTAAATGAGCTGATTAAGTATAATGCTTTCAGATTTCGAATGCACATCATAGATAAGAGTTGGGTCTATTGGAAAACGTTTTTCTTTCATATTTTTATCACATTTAACGATTTAATACATATATTATGTAAATTGTTTACCAATTTAATGAATGTTGTCAAAACTCACATCTGTAAAATGACAAAAAAAATTATGTTTATTATGATGGTATATTTTAAAATTAGGCTATTCCCAAAAGAGTTATGCATAGAGGCAGTGGCCAGCTTAAATACCAGGTGATGAACTTTAGATGCCTGAATGTCAGCGACAGGGCTGAGGCGGGGGAATAGTTCACGTCCACTTTGCACTTTATGATTTTTCATTGCCTTTTCATCAGAATAATTTAAATTTAAATTTATTCCTCTCAACTTGAAAAAAACAACAACAAATCTCAATAAAATATGGTCGGGGTCAATGTTGTATGGTACTAAATTCGAAATCAATTACACTATCCTCTTAAGGAAATTTTTCAACATTAATAGGAATTGCATAAATTGTGGCCAATTTATGTTATTTTGTATAAGGGTGAATAAATAAATAAACTGAATACGAAAATCGATACACATGATGAAAAACAAATATTTTTACGGAATGACTGGAAAGCCGGAAAAAAACATTGCTTTTAAGATTTTTTTTTATTACATTTCCCGCTGTCAAGAGCAGAATCCTCATTTTCAGTTACAAATATTGTAGAATTTATATTTGGTGTTTTGAAATGAAATTTATTTACCTTAGTAAAAATAAATGGGTCTCCAGGAATATCATGTATGGTTGTTTCTCTCTGTAACCTTTTTCCTTTTTGGTTTATTGTATGTACCTTAACAGATCTTTACTAATGGCAATATCGTTAATATTGCGCACTGCGGATGACAAATATCTTGGCCCTCGGTTCAATGGTAGTCTCGAATCGAAAATAGAACATTTGATTTTCCATACATCAATTTCTAATTTTTGTATAATTGTCCAATCTACTTCCCAATTTGAAATTATTTTTCGTAAAATCAGTAACAAGATAAAATATCTACTTCTAACACTACTAATATATTGAGTGCCTTTATTTTACAAAGAGTTTCACCTATAACAAATATTCATATGCTTGAAGAAGATTTGTAAAAAGTTGTTGTTTGCGGACGTTAATTCGACCGGTAACGAATGGAGTTCATTACCAACCTTTTCAAGTCATTGGTTTATTAATCCAATGCGGTACTCCTTAGTGAATACTGTTTTACTTCGAAAAATAAAAGTTTATCAGAATTTGAATCAACATTTAGTAAATATTAACATTACGAATTAGATCCAGGATTATGAACGAAATAGACCATTGAAATAGGAAAATATTTATCAACATTAATTATATCTCCGTAAGGAATTTATATACACAACTAATTTTGGTAGCACTGACTTATTTTATATCCACGTAACGTTCCATTAATATTAAACAAAAGTGGTGAACCTACAATGAACACATTGGATGTCAAGTGCGCCTAACGTTTTAGCGAGATCTTTATTAATATAGTGTTAGAATTAATTATTATTTAATTATTTAGGCTCCAAAAATATAAAATTATAGAATAAACTTGAATTCGTGTGTGTAATTTGTATTCACGTATAAATAGAGAAGAGCTACAGAAAATATAAATTATTATTATTGCGGCCTTCATTTTCACTGTCTAACTTTTCTCTATGTGCCAGATTATTATATTTCTAAATTAAAAAAAAATGCAATAATTAAAAATTAAGAATGAATGTAAAACTAACTCTATTTTATATAAATTTACCCACCTTAGAGTTTTTCACTGTAATATTTTCTGTTTATTAAATAGAGTTATGTTTTATGATTAATTTGAAATAACTAATGTATATTTAATAAAATGAATTTTATTTAAGAAACTAAACAAAAAAAATAAAGGTGTGTAGTTTAGACTTAACGATAGAGGTGAAAACATCAATAAGAGATTAATAATATAAAACATAAATCATAAATAATATCTCATTATAAAGGGAATGAGATGCAGAACATTTCTCTCGCTTTCAGTATGTAGGTCCAACTTTTAGTTTCTGAGATATTAGTATATCCCCACCAATGGTATATCATATAGTATGATCATTTTTAAACCGGAATTAAACAAACAACATTTAAAAATAATCTGTTTTGGTTCTCAAATTAACTTATTTTACAATGAATGAACATTATATTTTTGACCCCGAAAATGGTCCAAAATTTACGGCACCAATTTAGCTACAAAAATCAATACAATAACCTTTCAATCATATCAATTGAGTAATTTTTAAATTAAACATTCAGATTTCAATCAACGGTTACACCAAATTTAAAAAATTTTGAATAAATATTGCAGTGCATCACTTTTTTGTTCAGCACGTGGCTCATATTCCAAATCTGAATACTACAAGCTCATATCAGACTGAAATGACAAGAAACCGCTCGACCTTAGACTACATTACTACAGCGCTTAATGTACAAACGCAATTAATTACAAAAGACTAATATACATGACTGTAATAAGGCCTATTTGGACTTACGGAGTTGAGCTATGGAGCTCTACTAAACCATCGAATTCCTCTCGTATCAATCCACAATCCTTCGTAAAATCCTCAATGCTCCCTACTTTGTTACAAATGAAACAAACCATCATGACCTTAATGTTTCTTACATTTCAGGTCTGACCCAATCCAGATACCTATCTTTCCACAATAAACTTCAGGATCATCCCAACCCTCTCGTTTCTAACCTTGCTCCCTCCTTAATTCCTGATAGCCCTCCGAGGCGTCTGAAAATAAGATGGCCCTGTGATCTCCTAATGTAGATATATCATTTGAGTGCTACTACCATTGGGTAGTTTCTCAACAAGTGTTTTCACGTTATTATATCCATATGTTCAAATTTACCAAATGTATTTCTTTAATACAGTTGTAAATATTTTTTTTGTCTTTAAAATATGTATTTGCGCCTGTCAACAATAAGTTGACAATCAGCAAATGTGATGGCGATAATGATATAATGACATGACAGGCATGGGGAAGGAAAGTACTCAGCAGTACCTCTTCCCTAACTTGTTCCAATCACTTAGGTAGTAAGGTTACTTAAGTTAGGTAGGTAAGGAAGGAGTTCCCTCATCCAACGCCTTTTTAGTCTCCTGCTCATGTTCTAAGGTATGTTAGTTGTGGCCATGTCTCTTATAAGTCTGTTATTATGTCCATTTAAATTTGTGTAAAATCGTTGAAATAGGGTCGTTATATGTTGGTCAACTGTTGGAAAGTGGAGGTCAGTATGTAGAGTTTTGTTAGTCACGTACCAAGGTGTTTTTGTTATGAGTCGCAATAATTTTGAATGGAACGTTTGAAGTTTTTGTAGGTGGGTCTTTTTAGAGATGCCGTATATTTGTGATGAGTATGTCCATATGGGCTTAAGTAAGTATGTATATGTATTCAGTTTCTGTTTCAGTTTTAGTTTTGAAGATTTGGCAAAAAGAGAGTAAAGTAGTTTGAGTCGTTTATTAAGTGTCATGCGTTTCATTTTAACATGTGGGCCCCATGTCATCCTTCTGTCGAAGGTGAGTCCAAGGTAAAGTACCGTGTCCGTTTGAGGAATTTGATTGTTGTCAATATAAACTGGAGGACAGGTGTTTTTTCGAAGAGTAAATGTTATATGTTTGGATTTGTCATGATTAAGTCGAATTTTCCATAGTGTGGACCAATCTTGTAGTTTAAGCAAATGATGTTGTAGAGTTAGTGAGGTCTGTGTAGGGGCTTGATGTTTAGTGAGGATTGTTGTATCGTCTGCATATGTAGCTGCCAAGATCTCATCGTCAATAGGTATATCGTAAGTGTATATAACGTAAAGTAGAGGGGCTAGTATTGAACCTTGGGGAACTCCGGCCAAGATTGGACGGACTGAAGACAAGACACTTCCGACCCCTGCCGAACTGAAAAAAATCTGTCGAAGAGGAAAGATTGAAGGATAAGATAGTAGGTGTATGGAAGTATAGTCTTAAGTTTAAAGAGAAGACCCTGGTGCCAGACTCTATCAAACGCCTGAGCAACATCCAAAAATACTCCAGTTGCATATAGTTTTTGTTCTAAAGCTCCAGCAATGTAGTCTGTAACTCTGTGCAATTGATGTGTCGTCGAATGGAATGTGCGAAAGCCGAATTGGTGGTCAGGTATTACCTGTTGGTCAGTCAATAAGTCAACTTTTGCATATTAATTTTTCAAAAACTTTAGAGCATATAGGAAGGAGGCTAATGGGTCTGTAGGATGAAGGACTGTATATGTCTTTACCGGGTTTGTGAATCATCTTAATAATTGAGTATTTCCATTGTATAGGGAATTTTGACGTCCTTAGTATACAGTTGCAAATTGTTATCAGAAATACTAGAGCTTTCTTGGGCATTTGTTGGAAAGTGGAGACCCAATTTGTCAAATTTGTCAGCCAATCGGAGTGCTTCGGCTGTTATTAAGTCATAACCAGGAGCTTTTCTTTTCGGTAATTGTTTGATTTGAAGTGCAACCTGAGATGGAATAAAAGAAGGAGGTGGTAGTGTCAGCTGAAGTAGGATGTCTAATGTGTTAAGTACTATAGTCTCATGTTCTGTGTTAGTGAAGTTTGTAAACGGTTTAAATACATAAGAAAGGTGGTGAGCGAAGAGTTCAGATTTTTCCTCATCCGACACGGCCCAGGATCCATCTTCTTTTCTAAGTGGTGCTGACAGCTCTCGGTGCTTTAACAACTTTTTGGTATGCTTCCACAAGGTCCCATCGTCAGTCGAAAGACCACTGATGTATGCGTCATAGTTAGTTCTGTTAAATTTTTGGATTTCTCTTTTAAGTTGATTGTTTAGTCGGTTAAATGTCTGTCTATCTGAACGGTGTCTGTCAGTCTGCCATATCTTCTCTTTGCTCTGATTAAGTTCCTTATGTACTGAGGATATTTTGGCAAGTGCTCAGTTGTCGCAGAGTTGAATTTTGGTATTGATGATGTCCAAGCAGCTTGTTGAATATTTTTGGTGAATGTTTCCACAGCCTCCTCCAGTTCTTTTTCACCTTTTATGGACACTGGGATCAAAAGCGAAGAGTTTAAAAACTCTCTCTATGCATCCCAGTCAATTGGTCCTTTGATGAGAGCTGGTATTTTTTTGCACGTTGACGGCCTCATCGAGTACAATAAGGTGTACCGCTGAATGATCAGAGCAAAGATCAGAGCTTGTACTTATGGAATGAGGTACAGTATGCAGTCCTTTTGTAATAAAGAAGTCCAAAAGGTCCGGGGATTTGAGTCTCGATACAGGCCAGTATGTCGGTGTGTCAGGATTTATAGTGTCTAATAAAAGCTCGTGGATAGCAGCCCTCAAATTTCTTCCTCTTGGTGTGCATAGTCGTGACCCCCAATGTTGGTACTTTGGGTTGAAGTCACCACCTACTTTGAAACATCGACCTAAGCTTTGGAAGAAGTCGCAAAACATCGAAGATGTCAGCACATATCTTGGAGGACAATAGATGGAAGCTAGTGTCAATGTGTTGTGTTTCATGTGTAGTGTGATGCCTGTGGACTGAATGTCAGGTGTAGCTGGTAAGTGTAAATGGTTTTGTGATAAAGAAGATCTTATAAGTATAGCAGTGCCGCCGTGGGCAGTGTTGTCGGGGTGGTCTGTCCTGTGTGTTACATAACTAGAAATACCGAATTTCGATCGTGGTGTAAGGTGAGTTTCCGTTATCAGGGATACATCAATACGTTTTTCATGAAGATAAATGTCCAGGTCAGTTTTGTGTTGTGCCAGTCCATTTGCATTCCACAGAAGGATGGACAAAGAGCCTGCAGTCAGCTAATTAGCGGCTATTTTGTGGATACATGGCTTGAGTCACCTGTGCAAGCTGTTGGAGGATAATAAAAAGGGGCTGTATGAGGGAGTTTAAACCATTGAGTAATTGGAGCAATTGAGGTGGGGCATTATTTTCAGCTGAAGGTGGCTGCTGAGTAGTTTCCCGCCTCATACCTGAACATGATGGTTTGATGTGAGCAGATGTAGTAGCGTTATCTCTTCTTGTCATCTGGTTTCTTGATGGTTCCTACAGCTGAGCTGGCGTAGCCTTCTGCGAAGAAATTTTTTGTATCGGCTGCTCTTTTCGCAAGGGCTGCTGAAGAGTCGGAAATTCTTAGAAACTTGGTGGTGGAGGGAGAGGTGGGAATCTAGGAGGATGGTTGGTTCTCGCTGTTCTTCTATGCGCCCTCAGATCCTTTAGGACTTGGCATCCTCGGTAGTTGGCCGGGTGGTCTCCAAAGCAGTTTGCGCAGGTTGCCTTTGTCTTCCTGGTCTTTAAGGAGGATACACTTTCGTGGCCTTGGCCACATTTAACACATCGCGGAGAATGGTTGCAATATGATTTTGTATGACCATGTAAATAACTATGACCAGTGTAAATAAAATAGACTTCTGTTTATTCTTCCCTTGTTTAAAGAAAATATTTTAACATTTAAATTGGACGTTTTTTTCAAATTTTGAATACACTACAATCCATAAAACTAATAAGTGAAAGTAAAAATTATTCAAGTTTATTTATCATGAGTCAGTAAAAAAAGTGAGTAACTTTTGTTAATAAAGGTTTGAAAAATTCTAACATCATCATGGACCAAATTTATATTAGTATCAGAAAATATTTATATGATAGGATAAGAGCGGAAGCGAAGGACAGCGCACAACGAGATGGCAATACCGATTGTCATTTCTCAAAGTCGTCACATTTTCCTTTCCACGTCAAAGAGGTTCCATCATTCTTCTCCCGAAACACCATCAGTCTTTTTATTGGATGGCTGCGAAAAATGGACCGGTTTATTTTGTATTCCAGCTTTTTCTTCGATAATAATTCCGTGTTTTGTTGTTGTTTTTTTTGTTTTTTGTATAATATAATCTAGAGAGATACAGTTGACTGGTTAAATTATGGAGATGAAAAATAGTCATGATTTGCAGTTCATTTACGTTTTTTATCAAGTTTCCCGATATTTGTTTCATTTTGTGATGTTTAATTTGGATGAAAATAATGATAAAAAAATCGATAGTATTTCAGCATTATGATATATGATTCAATAGAATTCGGAGCTATCTTAAATAATGGATAATCCAAATAACTTTTACTTTATGTTAGCTCTCAAACCACCAGAGGTTGGGAAGCAATACGTTTGTGTAAAGAGTTAAAAAAATGTCTGTGTTCAAGAATTTCCTATCACATTTTACGTTTTAAATATTAAGCTACGAAATTGGCTTCTTCTCTGATGATAGTCGACTGACTGTAATGGCACCTACTAACTTTGATGGGATTTTCATGATTTTTTTTGTATTGAGTGCGTTGGGTACCTAGTTGAACTCTTTTCAATTTCATATTATTCCAACTGCTACTTTCCCTTACGTTAGCTTAAGTGTATTTTCTGCGATAACCGATTTAATAGAAGTCAAATTAACAATTTAAATTAATGTACCTAATTGTTAAGAAGAGTAGGGATATCTCAGTAGGAAAGGCACTGACTTCCTAAGTTCAAAGTTCCTGGTTCAATTCTGGCTGATAGAAACTAATTCTTTTACATCATCTGTGGATCGAAGCTGGGGTATGGAGAACCCAGCGGGAATAATCTCGCATTTAATGGATAATTTCCAACAATATAATGATTTATTTTCCGAAGGTAATTAAACATATGGTAGTTATTATGCTGATGTTACTCAATTAAATACATCTACCTGACGAAAATTAAATGAATAAATATTGGTCTATAAAGCAAATGTACATATTTTCTAGCTTGTTATTACAGATTAATTTAAAGTACAATTTTTAATAAAATAAAGTTTTAAGTTCCGATCGCTTTCGGGTAGAGGCATGAGAGCATTGAGGCATCATTTTTATGATCAGATTGACAATAAATTTAAATATAATTCTTAGAGACACGTAAGATATATACAAAAAGAAAAAATACAATGGCACTTGCAGCATACAAAAAAAAAATGAAATGTTCCTTTAATCATTACTTTTAATTAAATTTAATCATTAATTATAACCAGATTATTCTCATATATGATTATAATAAACAAGAAGATATAAATAAGCAAAATAATTAAAAACGGAAATAATTTGACCTAAATTCTATTTATCTTAATAAACATATTTTTTAATTAACAAAAATAATTCAACCTAAGTCCAGTTCAGCAGCAGATACAATTGGATGTTATATCTCGGTTTACTGATGTTGCAAACCAATTGGGGTATTAATCTCTTCTCCGAGGTATAGATGATAGGGGATGACCGTTATCGTGAGAATATCCAAAACATTATCCTCGGTAGACGAGGTCCAAATTCGAGGTTATCCCCGGTAATAAAAATAATTACATATATCTATTTAATTTACCCTTTTGTAAATAATTGGAGTTTAAAATAAGAAATGAATCCTCTACAGTACGACAGAAAGCCTCTTTTCAAGCGGTTTTCTTAGTTATTCTCAATCTTATTACGGCATTAAAAAAAACAAAAAAACAAGTACGCTTTGCGACAAAGAAATACAAGTCATTATTCACAATAACCTGTTAAATAAATAACTGGAACCATGGGTTGCTATGTTACACCATGCCTAAGGTCATGGTGTAAGGTTTTGTTGGTTACATAAAAAGAAGCATCGACTATTGTTCGAAGGACTTTATAAGGTAGTTGAAAGGACATCAAATATATGTTTGTATAAACGTCTACATTACAAAGAGCCTTCAAATGTTTCAAGTAGGTATGCAAGTAAATTCATCTTAAAATGGAGCTATTACTCAAGTTATTCTTATTTCTTAAATTAAATAATGTATTTTTAATCTAGTTACCACAAATTTTCTATAACATTCTATACTTTTTATATCAAAAAACATATATAGCAGACATGATAGAAGTTTTTATTTTTTTTTTAAATAATTCAAATGTAATGCATTTACTATATATTATTATTTTTACATTTTAATAATCTCTAGTACTTAACAAAGTACTAAGTAGTAAGTAACAAATTCACAATTTAATAGGCATTATGACCTAATTATTCCTTCATTGCCGTTATGAAACCCAATGGTTCAATGAATCGTTTACGAACTTTATTTTTTTGTTACTCGCTTATTGTACCCCTAGTTGGTTTTCCCGGCACGAGCTGGTTTTATATTTCCAGCTTATGGAGAAGTTTCATCCATCTTTAATCTTCTGGAACGATATTTCCGCACATTTTAGCAAAAAGTATTCCCCATTTATACTTTATTGTCAAGACGTGATGTCTTGTAAAATGTGATATAACTTTGTATACGACGGCGAAGGGTCTTATTTCGAGTATTTGTTCTCGTTCAAGGGTTTCTTAAGTTAATAGCGTATTTATTTATATTTACTGAACTATTATAATCAACAGCTAAGCACCTAAGATAATACGAATATTACTACCCGTATTAGTAACATCATTACGCATACAGATAGAATTAAATTCATAATTGTGAATTAATAATTGACTGTATATATTGAATATACGTTGGTTGAGATGGTCAGTCAAAGAGGAACAATGTGTATATTTTTTATAAGAATAAATGCATTTATTTATTTTCAATTATTGTTGGTTACTTTTGGACTAAACACTCCAACAAACTTCTCTTCAATTAAATTTATATTGTTTAATAGTCCCATTTTAAAATGAAATAATGAATGTGAGCAAGAAAGTTTCATAAAGAAATTCATATTTTAAAATTAGAATTAAGTGAATGTATTGACTGTAGCGTCTAAACGAATGTACCAAGTTCAAAGAAACTTGGCTAAAGTCTCCTCCTCCATGATCTTTAAATCTATGTACATAACGTACTTCAAAGAAAAGAAGCTGGAAAAGAAGCTAGAAGGGGGTGGTAAAATTACATTTCAAAATAACAGAAGAAGTCAATGTTGTATATGGTCATTTAAAAGTTTAGGAATTTGACTACAAAACATTCGTTGAAATCGGACAATTAGGAACAAAGATATGGTGTTCTAATTATGCTTTTCTACTGTAGTGCTTATATCTTTTGTTTTGGTTTTTGATTTTTTGAAAGTTATACATTAACTGTAACAATGTTACCCATTTTTTATCAAATTATCAATGATAAAGAAGAAAAGTATAAAGGTAATCTTAATTTTGATGTTAGTTTGTTTCGAAATAATAAACCATCATATAATAATTTGCAACCTTTTTTAAAACTAGACGGACACAGAACTTCAAACCCCTGTTGACTGTAAATCATTTATTCGTATGTCCCTATGTTATAAAAATAATAATTTTGTCTAATTATTCATTAGAAACAAATTAAAATTATATTATGAAGTAAAAACAAAATAAAGCATGCATTCTTTTCTGCATGCCATTACACAAAAAATGTAGAGCTTTAAGTGAGTGTTCTAAGTTTTCTTGTATATTGTATTATATAAATAATATATTTGGATAATAGAATTTTCAATAAATATAATAAACATAGTAGCTTTTTAAATAAATGCTTTACAATTCATTCAATGACTTTTTAAAACAATAATAGGTTAGTCTTGATGCGAAGGAAACACTTAACTATCAAAAACATTATTTCTAGATTATTGTGCCGCTAGGTTCGCAACCGGCTAAACTGTGTATGGCTAACTCTGGTAATCATTTATGGATTGGTTCGTTAGCCACCCCGAAATCTCTACATGCACACTTTATTACGATTTTATTATTTTTTCTATTTGACTTTGTGGTGCTAACTGTGCATTATTTTGGTGATTAGCACTAGATAGTTCATCAATAGATATTCACCTAAAAATTTTTACTGACCTTACGTTTATCATTTATGATCCTCGAAGGCCTTAAGGCGTATTTGTATCTTTATCACCACTAAACACACCAGGAAGGAAATTATGTATTTTTGTTTCTGTGCTGAAGGAAAAAAAAAATCAAACATGTAGTTTTTATACAGACGTAATATGAGAATTAGAACGTTTCAGATAATAGCTAGTTAATTAATATTTTTATTGACATATTTTATTTAATTTATTTACTTTAATAAAATGTTATTTATTATTAATGATAGTGCGAGTTATTCTATTGTTTTTGAACTTAAGAGGTTTGGAATTGCAGTAGAGGACCAATGATTGCGGTGCGACCCTCCCACCCTTGGCAAACACGGACGGTTTGAAGTGGGCCTACTGTACCAATACTGTTCTCACCTGTCCACTTACTCGTTACCTGCCTGCCGAAGAGGATGGGGTGAGGGGAGGGTAACAACCATTTCTCTCTTGATAGAGGTTGAGTATTGAATTATTTCTCGATACGTTCATTGCAATCAGATTAATGTCTACGTTTTGATAATATTTATCAGATAATATCATTAAATATATTTAATTATTCTTAAAACCATTAGATGTATATTTTTTTTTTACTGACCTCTACTTGCCAGTAAACAGTTGACTAACATGTAATGACCCTTCACCAACTATTTTAAACGGATTTAAATTAATGTAACGATAGCTTAATAAAAAACATGGCTACATCTGACATACCTCTGAATATGAGGAGACTCAGCAGACACTGGATGAGAGATCTTCTACCTTAACCTTCCCTCGATATTCATGTTGTCAAATCTCTGTGTCCGAATGCCATGGTAATCACAGATATATTTAGGATTCGATATCAAGAAAATTCATAATTCGTTGTTGTTTGATCACAGTAATTTGGTGTGAACTAAATATTACCCATTGATCTGTAATTGAATTATTTGATTGTGAAAATTAGCGTGGACTGTATGAAGTTGGATCACTGAAGTTTGATGCTTAATTGAATTAAACAAAATATTAAGAACATGATTATTTTACATATAATTGAATAAAACAAAAGAACTAAAATTTGTGCCTTGGTACAATTTTGTGATTCTTGACAGATTAAGTACAAATTACTGGTTGTAAAATTACAATTTTTGCATGGCATTGTATTGTTAGAAGTGATTTCGCTAGACTAAAATTGAATTGTCAATTTGGACTCACTTGCTGTCTGAAATTGAGCTTCATGGTTTTGGCCACATCTTCTTCCTCCCCATGCTTCCTCCACCAGGCTGTTATCTTGAAGTTTATCAACTCATATTTTCTTTCTTGTGATTTATGAGGAGAGTACCTGACTGTGTGCACACTATAGCTAATGAATTGATTATTTGAACAGGAATAGTTTGCATCAAAATGGAGGCCATAAAATGGTGGGGAAGTTCTGAATAGTATATAATTATTATTATTATTTTTTTTTTGTTTCAGGGGTTGATCCCTGAACAGTTGTAAATGTAGGAATTAGTTTCTTATTGAATGTAGAGCAATCCATGACAAGGATATAGCATTTTAATATAATCAGTAAGAATGCTTATTTTTGATTCCATCTAATGTCACCTGATAAAAAAATGAGAAACGAGCTATAAATTGATATATTTGACGTCAATAAAGTTCTGTCCCCCCTCATAACTTTGTAACTAATGACACGTGAGAAATCATGTTTCTGATATTTTTTTTAGTCTTTAGTAAGAGGAATATTAAAAAAAAATTTTTTTTTTAATTTTTACTGAAAAATGGTGGAGATGTGTTATTCTTTATTACAAAAAAACGCGATCTCAAAAGCTAAATTCCATCACGGACTGTTCAAACTGGATAGCTAGTTATAGACTAGGACTAACACACCGTTTCATTTAACTGAAGGACTTCCAGTTAGTAACCATTTTTAATTGTAGATAAATCTCAGCTGAGCTTACAACTTCGGTATGTTGGTGGAAAGCTATTGCCTTCTATACGAAAATTTAAATTAAAGTGCTGAAATTTCATGTTTCATATGTCGGAAGAACTGACGACTGAAATTTTTATATGGTGTACAGAACGTGTTTCTAAAAGAGAATTCACTTCGTATAACGATGTAATTGGTTTTCTTTTGAAAACAGACGTCAGAGTCATATAGGTAGTACTGTCTAATAGAAGTTGGATGTGTGAAAAATTCAAATTTCAATTACAGGTTTCACTTCGGCTCTTTATATTTTTTGAGACTGAATTTATGTTTTGAAGTTACCGTGTGAAATTTTCCGTTACGTTCCGAGATAAAGCAAGAAACACTGAAGTTTCTTCACCTTTTTTAGTTTTTTGTATATAACTCCGAAACTATGCATTTTATCAACATTATTTTATTAAACTATGAATTTTATCAACATCCTATACAAAGTTAAAAATATAAAATCTCCTAACGATTTTAAACATGGCTTTTCATTGTATGACTAACGAGTGAAGAGTTAAAGCAAGTTGAGTGTTTCTTTCACAGATGGGGTTTATCTACAATTAAAAATGGTTACTAACTGTAAGTCCTTCAGTTAAATGAAACGTTGCATACCATCTAGTCAAGAACTAGCTTTCCAGTTCGAATAGTTTGTGATGGGATTCAGCTTTGAAATCGCGTCTTTTTTATTAAAGAATAACATATCTCCACCGTTTTTCAGCAAATCCACTAAAAATATAAGAAACATTATTTCTCATTTGTTAGTAGTTACAAAGTTATGAGATGTGACAGAACTAAAATCACCAAAATTTCGCTTTATTTACACCAAATAGATCAATTCATAGCTCCTTTATTAATTTCAAGGTGAACTTCGATGGAATTTAAAACTAGCATCCTGGCCGATTATAGTAGTGGTAATGAAATTCAAGAACGATGGGTTTTGTCGGAGATATGAGGAAAAACATAAAATAAGACAGAATCTTTAGTCCCTTAAGAATAATTAACAATGAAAAAATTAGTGAATTTGTCTGACTTAAAAATATAATCAAGAATTAATTAAATTACAGCAGATAACTAAAGGTAGCATTTGAATTATAGATAGATATATATGAGCGTGTTCACATATAAACAATAGATAATATATAGGTATCAATAAGATAACAGCATACAGAGACTGGAATTTCTAAAACATAAATATATTATTATTAACTTCATTCGGAAGATGGAAAGCTGAGGAGATGGAAAAATGAATGGTGTTTAAATGAGGTTAAGGAGGAGGATTTGCGTACGGTAGTACCTAGCGAATTTCAGAGAAAGATAGCATGTATGAGTAAGAATTTTTTAAAGGAAACAGTTCTATGTGAAGGAATAAAAAGATTGGTGGGCTGGGATCTCGTGTTAAACAAATGGACCGAGGAGCAAGGAGTAAACAGTTCAAGAAGGTAAGCGAGTTTTTGTTGTAAAGGTTCAAAAAAAGAAAACACTTAGAAGATACTGCCGTCGGAAAACTGGATAGAGGCACTTCTACTCGGCACGTCAACCGCAGACGTGGGAGCAGCTGGGGGGCTTCAAAGATGAATCTAATAAAGCAGTTCATCAGTCTTCTCTAATCTCAAGCCCTCCAGACAGTTCACCGTATACAAGGCAGCCTCAATCGAAGTGAAGAAACTAGGAGCTGACGGGCCTTTGTGTCATCGAATCACGAAATCTTAGCAACTGTTTTACGGTTGCAATAGAATTTCGGATAATTTGAAAATATCATAGTTCCAGGAGAGGTATTGATCAAAATTTATTTTCAGGTTACTTACAAAAGTATGAAAATGAATATTTAACCCATTGAGGTAGAGTTGATGATAATAAGGAATGGAATTGATGCGATGCTCGGAACCAATATAAATGGCTTTAATCTTCTCCAAGTTTAGCTCCAAATCATTGCTCAGTGCCCAAGTGTTAATACTATATATATCTTCCGTTGGATTGCCTAAAGAATTTCGGTTGGATGAAAGGAAAGATTGATTTAAAGGTCGTCAGCTTAAAGGTGGTATTGTGAATGATGGATGGAATCAGGAAGGTCGTTGATGTAGGTGGAGAAAAAAATTGAAGAGAGCGAGGATCCCTGGAAAACACAACGAAGTAGTATGAGGTAAGCAACCAAAGTAATTGAATGAAGCCAGAGAAGAAACGTCCCTGTGTACTCTCTTTCCTCATCCTGTATGTCATTATTTCCTGTATTTTCAGCTCCTTTACTGATTATCAGCATACCAGAAATTACAGCAATGAATATTTTTGGGTTAAAAACATAATTTTTTTTTTACTTTACCATTGTAATTTATGATAAGGACAATGTCAAAAATGACATTGAAAAAACAAAAAAGGCTAATAGAATGACAAAAGATTGTATAGTTCGTAGGTTTTTAAGATTTAATATCAAACATTTTAATATCATGATAACTTGAATTTTTTTCCGCACAATTGGGACTCAGTATTGTTTTCCATAGAAAGTTTTTAAGAATAAACATTAAGTTATAGTCCGAGACCATGTAATTCGGTAAATTTCTTATTGAATTTTCAACTTCGTCAGGTTTAATGGCATTTATGTTGTTTGTAGTTTATAAGAATATTTATGTTTCCTGAGTTGCTTATTTTCACTCATGGCAAAGTAGAATAGCAATTAAATAGATAATCATAAAAATACTACCATATATAAGTATGCATTATAAATTAACATACAGTTCAAAAAAAGAAAAATTATCGACTCATTCCGTAAGTAATGTCGAATTAAGTAATGTAAGTTAGAGAGAGTGGGATGAAATCAATAAAACACGTTCAATCTAAAATGTATTTACTATAATAGTTTGTATTGAAATCTTGAAACCAAATTTCGTATACCATTTCTGAAAAAAAATCTTTTGAGAAAGCCAACAATTCTTTTTTCACTTCATCGACTGAATTCATATCACTGTCACTTAGTAAGTTTTAGAGACTTATATTGCCATTGATCTGCATTAATCTGAATGCGCGAAATCAGGACAATATAGAGGGTGAGAAATAATGTCCCATCCAAAGTCTTTCAATTTTTGCAATCTTTGTTTCGAAAAATGGAGTCTCGCATAGGAATGAAATAAAATTAGTAAATAAAATGAAACAAAATGGAGTGAAATAAAATTATTCAAGTGAAGTCTTCTATTGAAAAGTAAGGGACACTTTTCCTCAATATTCGGTTTCAATCGATCCACCTGAGCACAGTA
Source organism: Nezara viridula (assembly GCA_928085145.1). NCBI lineage: Eukaryota > Metazoa > Arthropoda > Insecta > Hemiptera > Pentatomidae > Nezara > Nezara viridula. The sequence continues at coordinate 135,767,524 of OV725079.1, forward strand.
GAGATATTTAGTGATATTTTCGTTGAGATCGAGGAATTCATGATGAAGGATTCCTTTCATATCACATGAAATATACACTATTAGTTTTTCCGAATGAAGTACTTTTCCCGTTTTTTCCGGTGTTTCTCCAGTACCTATCCACCGTCGTTCTTTAATGACGTTCTCTTCATATATTTATATAAGTTTCCGATAATTTAAAGTAACATTTTTTTCTTAACCTAATTTCCTAAACATAATATGACCTAAGTGTTTTTTGGTGCGATGTATTTTAATTATAATTTTACCACAGAATACCTATCTCACTGTCAAATAAAAAAAAACATGATAAACAATGGATTAAGAAATATCAACATAAATAGACAGATTTTTATAAAACGTCATCACTTATGGGATCACCTATTAATTGATGCATGTATTGGCAAAACTTTATAGCAGATTAACTGTTCACATATATCTTTGCGACTTGGATCGACTGAGATAGATAAAAATCTGGCGCTTTGATATGATCAGGTTTGTTTAACGAAACACTAAATCAAATATTGATCTGCATATATCCATCAACTGATGACAATCACCAAATGGTCTGATAAAAATAATAAAACCAGCGTCATTCTCTCATTCAGCTCATTTGTAATATTTTATGCTAGCTGAATCTATATCTCTTTTTAGTTTATTAGTATATCCGAGTAAATTAGTATAAAATTGTTGGTAAAGAGTCCTCATATGTCGCTTAACTGTAGGCAGACGAAAGTATGTTATGTGAGTCACCTATTAAGATATTTTAGTTATGTGTCGTAATATTTTTGATTGCAAAGTTTGAAATCTTAGTGAATGGGTCCTTACCTTACTGTATATATGTGAGAGTCTAGGAACCTGTATGTTATACAGGTTTTTGATAGAAAGATCTCCGAAAAACATAATATGTACAAGACATTATGATGCATCGTTTGTCCCTGAGTGATTGTTATCTAGGCTACCCAGCAGGGCTGATACGTTGTGCGGGTACTGTGTACCGGAGGATTGAAGGGGCAACGTTACATATGCCTTCTGCTATTGTCGCCATTAAGTGATACTTACGAGGTACACCAATAACTTTGTCAAAACGTGAAATGCATTTATATTTAACCAAACCACTCTTTTTTAACATCAGATTATGGGTTACTTCATATTCCATCTCTTCGGGAATTGTATTATATTCGAGAAATTGGAACTCAGTCGTTACTTTTTTTTTTGTTTTCAAATTCCATTTAAAGCATAAAATTTGCACAAATAATTTTAAAAAAATTTAAGTGAAAATAACAAAAAAATATGTATATTTCGCTTACTTATAAAATATTACAAATTAAAAAAAAAAACAGTAAGTTTATATTTCATATATTAAAAGTTTCAACATTTCTACGTCAGATTTACCCCGATTTAAAAAAAAAAATTAAAAAACATATATATTTTTGAAGTATATATATATATATATAAGTTAAGCGTCTCCGGGCTTTGTAAATAAAAAAAAAGAAGGAAAGAGGAACGAGAAACAATACTCACGGCTTCTGAATTAACACTGCTTTATTCGTTCAATAATCTGCCTTATATACAATTGCTATGTTTATTTACATTACAAGATGGTATTAAGGCTGATATCGCCAGTCTCCGGTCTATATCTCCCCCCCACCAGTTTACGAATAGGATTTTCGGAAACTTATAAATTCCTAGATCGGAGCCACCGGTATCAGCCTTAACCCTTTACAATTTATTCGTACCAGTATAAACTTAAAGTACACCAAACCTCACTTCCACTCCGCTGGAACGAGAAATAAATAAAAAGAAATAAACCACAGAAAGTAAACACACAACGTCTTATTAACAATGGACAGAACTCTTAATCCTATAAAAATTACAATCACCTCTATTATGCTGCCATATCTTTATTTACAAGAACAACAAAAATAATGAGAGAAAAAAAAAATGACATCATCAACAGTAATAATAATAAAAAAAACATATTTTTTTATAATACGCGATAAGGGTACTACGAATCAGTTGGTTTCTGTACCGGTTCTAACATTGGGAGCTTCAATTGTTCAATATGAACAGTTCTCCTCTTCTTAGGTTCGTTAATGCTTTCAATGGTTACTAGATTATGCTCCCTAATAGCAACCACTCTGAATGGGCCCTCGTACCGTAACAATTGTTTCCCTCTGTTGGTTCCAATTCTACGATACACTATTGTTCCGATTTTTAATTCTCCCATTCGGTCACGTACCTGCACATTCTGCCGCGCTACCCGCTTCTCCTTTTCCCGCTGAATTCTCCCCGCTACCTTTCCCCACGTCTTTCCTACCTCTACCCTAGTACTCTGGATTTGCTCTACGAGATGTTCATCGGTCGTTGTTTCCCCCCAATCTCTCCTTGGCCTGCGCATCCCGAATAGTATTTCCACAGGTGAAAACCCCGTTACGGAGTGGATCGAATGGTTGTAAGCTGTTACGGCTTTCTTCATCGCGACATCCGGCTCCAACCCTTTCTCTCCCTGATATACACGGATGTGGTCACTCAGCGTGCTGTGCAAACGTTCGATTCCTCCTCTACTCTTAGGGTGTCCCGGTGTGTTATAATGCCACACAACCTCTAACCTTTTCACCTCCTCCCTAATCGCGGTATTGTCGAATTCTCTGCCACCGTCTGATGTGATCCTCTCGGGAACTCCGTAAAACTGTATCCAGATTTGTAGGGCTTCCGCAACTGCATTGGCAGACTTGTCGATGACCTGATGTGCCATAGCTACTTTACTAAAGGTGTCGATGATCGTGACCCACTTGAACCCTTTCCAGGTGAATGTATCGATCTGGAGGTCTTGTAGCGGCATATTCCCTGTAGGTGTCTCTTCCTGAACTCCTCTGGGGGGGTGTCGATCATACTTTGTGCGCATACACACCTCGCATTTCCCGATGATTCCTTGGATAGATTTTTTCATTCCCCACCAGAAATACTTTCGCCGTAATGCCTGCAACGTCTCGTTGACGCCACGGTGGTTGGTCTTCCCCTGGTGGTATGCCAATGTAATTGCTTGTTGCTGCTCCTCATCCTGTACGGTTTCCACTGCATACTTGCACCGGATGATCGTTCTATCCATGCCTATTCGCTCGGATCTCCACATCCGCTTTATTTTCTCCCATACCGTGTTGTTCCCAACATAGAGATGGTGTGTCTTTCCCGGTTCCGTGGCGTCCTTCAGTGCCGTACGGATTTGCTCCTCGCTCACCCCGGGTTGCGACCAAATGACGCGAATCCTACTTTTCCCGTATCTTCGGTAATCTATTTTCATGATCCCTGTTGTCCTGGTTTTCCAGATTACCTGTCTATGCTTGTCGTTGATGATTTCGTCTATTTCCTCCATCGCCACTGGTCTTTCCTCCGCTGAGCTATCTTCTTCCGGGGACCCCTCCCTGTCCTCTATACTGACGGTATCATCTGCCCCTTCACCCTCAGGAGTCCATTCCCTCAAGAATTGGCGCACGTCCCGCGATGGACCTCCCCCGTCCTCTTCTACCGCGTTGATCATGATGGCCCTAGAGAGCCAGTCTGCCACCACGTTTTCCTTTCCCGGCTTATACACCACCTCCATGTTGTACTGGCTAAGGAATTCTTTCCATCTCGTGACCCTCGCAGAGGTTTCCTTAAGTTTTCCTACCCACTGAAGGGGTTTGTGATCGGTGTGGACTCGAAACTTCCTCCCAAATATATATGGCCTGAAATGGTCGATGGCCCACACTATCGCGAGTAGCTCCCTCTCTAACGCGCTGTACCGTGATTCCGCGCTCGTAAGTCGTCGGCTCGCGTATGCTATCGGACGTTCACCCTCACTTCTGCCCTGGGATAAAACGGCCCCCAACGCGTATTCGCTCGCATCGGTGGTGACGTTGAACTGCTTCTCAAAATCCGGGAACGCCAATACGGGTTCTGCCTGCAACCTATCCATGCATTTCCGAATATTATTTTCCATTTCCGGTGTCACCACGATCTTCGCGCCTTTCTTCAGCAAGTTATTGATAGGTACCAAGTATTCTGCCATCTCAGGTACGAATCTTCTATAATAATTCAGCGTCCCGAGAAGCCTACGAATCCCTTTAACGTCCCGTGGCACCGCCATTCGTGTGATAGCCTCCACCTTTGCCGCATCCGGTCTGACCCCCTCGCTAGAAATAGTGTGGCCTAAAAAATTGATCCGCGTTTGTCCCAACAGGGACTTCTCACTGGACAGTTTCAGCCCGAATTGTCGCAGCCTTTCGAATACCGACCTCAAATGCCCCACGTGTTCGGCTTCCGTTCTGCTAAAAATCAGCAGGTCGTCCATGTATACCTGACATACGGAGTCGTCGATCCCCCTCAGAAATTCGTCCATCAGGCGTTGAAACGTTATGGGCGCATTCTTCAGACCAAACGGCATTCTGGTGAATTCGTAATGCCCCCTTTCGAATGTAAACGCCGTCTTATGTTGGTCCTTCGGGTGCATCCGTATTTGGTGGTATCCCGCCTTGAGGTCCAACGTGCTAAACACCACGGCCCCACTCAACCTATCAAGTATATCCTCGAATCTAGGGATCGGGTACTTTTCGTCTACCGTGTTGTCGTTCAACCTACGATAGTCCACTACCACTCTGTATTTTTCCTTATTATCCCCCGGCGCTGCCTTCTTTTTCACTGCCCACAGGGGACTATTAAATGGCGAGGTGCTATCGACTATGATCCCTTGCTCCTTTAGGCTTTCCAATTCCTCCCGAATATGCTGCCTCAGCGCCTGCGGGTATCTCCTTTCCTTTACGTAGGTCACCCTATCTTGCTTCAGTGGAACTTCGTGTACCGTCTTCCCTGTTACCCCCAATACCTCGCCCTCCCTGAAGAAAATATCTACGAACTCCGCTTGTAACGCCTTTCTCCAGTCCTCCACCCTGTTCACCGCTCCTATCCGCACCCTTCTTTCTCTCGCGACCCCTATACATCCAAATTTCCTCTTTCCCAGCCTGATACTCCAAGCTCCTCTACGGTTTCTAATGCTTACCCCTACCTGTCCTAACAGATCACACCCTATTATGACTTGGTACTCCCGCGTCATGCTCTCTACCACATGCACCTTTAGCTCCCCCTTTTTCCCTGCCCACCGATCAAGCGTAATTGACGCTTCCCCTTCTACTTTACAGGGACCACCCAGAGTGATTAGCTGGCAGCCACAGTTTTGTATCCGGAGTACCCTCTCGCTCCCGCACACTCTCCCCAACGCCCCCCGAGTCAAGATAGTACTCGAGCTCCCTGTGTCCACGAGACACTTCACTCCCCCGTCTACCTCAATAATCGGCAACCAGCATGGCTTACCTCTAATATTGTTGCAGGTTGCTGTGCGGTCGCCTCTCTGCTGACACCCTTCTCAGATGCCACCTCGCTTCCTCCTTACCGCCGTCGCTCGTCGTTGCTCGCTCCGTTGGCTGCTCCTGCCTCCTTCGCCTCCACTGCTGGCTGGCTCGTCAGTCTCCGTTCCCGACGTCCCCGACTCCTCGGTTGCCTCTTCCGAAGATCCGTCTCTCTGCTGCATCCTAGCTCGTTTTTTCAACTTTTGAGCGTTCACCTCCATTGGCTCGTCTAGAGGTCTCTCTCTCCTGCGAAACATGTACGGGCACTGTCTGGCAATATGCCCTTCCGTCCCGCACTCGAAACATCTAGTGCGCGGACATTGTGCTACCAAATGTCCCGGTTTCCCGCACCCGTGACATTTTCTGTCTTCCCTCCGGGGTCCATTCCTAGGCCTGGACTGTCCGGATCTTCTCTCGCCCGTCGTGGCTTTTTCTCCGTTCGGGTGTTTCATTTCCCTCTTCCTCCACCCGAACTGGGCTGTCCGGGGTCGTCTGTCACTCACCCGGGTCCACCCTGGTTCTTCTACTTCCATCCGCGTCTCTTCCTCTCTTGCACTCAGATCTATCATTTCTTGGGCACACTCGAGGAACGATCGCTCTCTAGGCAGTCCGTCCCTTCTCCCAGTCTCCTTAGCCAACTGAACCTTGAGTATTGTCGAAAGGAATTCCATCCTAGCTTCGACCTCTCCCACACTCATGGTTTCCCGCATTTTCTCAGTTATGCGGTTGTACTTCGCCACTAGTACCCCCGCATACTGTCCTCTTGATTGGCGTTGGGACCGACACTCCCTAAACATTTGGAAGATATCTTCTTCCGGCGTCCATCGGCCCCCTCCGAAAGCCTTCTTCAAACGCTCCTTAATCACTGGCCATGGTGTCTCCTCGTCCGCTTGGATTTGGTTGAGGATGTTCCTCCTCACTCGGCACACGAGAGCTGCCTTCAGTGCTTCTGCGTCTCCCAGGTTCACGAGGTCCTCCGCCACCTTTGCTTCGATTCTTGATATGAGGCGGTCTCCACCTTTCAGGAAGTGATTAAGTTCACCTATCTCGCCCCCGAATCGCTCCAGGTCTGCGATTGCTCTCCGTAGATCCTGCGTGGTCGCTGCCCTTATCTTCATCCACTCCAATGCATTGGCGTGCGCCTCTGCCAATGTGTCCCTAGGTAAGGGAGGGATCTCTTGTATCTGCGGTACTTGAGGTATCTGAGGTATCTGCGGAATCTGCGGAACCTGAGGGGCGATCTGAGGAATCTGCGCTATCGGCATTTCCTGAGGTTGCGGCATTTCAGGTGCGTTCAACACTCCTGGTCGAATTATGCCCTCTGTCGGCATCTCGTCTTTTCCTTATGACTAGGAGAAGAGAAAAAAAAATTAAAATAAAGAAAGGAAAAAAAAAATTTTACTTCCGTGTTCTCCTGACGTTCTCCCGGGTTTCGGCACCAGTTAAGCGTCTCCGGGCTTTGTAAATAAAAAAAAAGAAGGAAAGAGGAACGAGAAACAATACTCACGGCTTCTGAATTAACACTGCTTTATTCGTTCAATAATCTGCCTTATATACAATTGCTATGTTTATTTACATTACAAGATGGTATTAAGGCTGATATCGCCAGTCTCCGGTCTTTATCTTATATATATATATATATATATATATTTAAAAAATAGATATTTCGTTTGTATACTTTTACTCGCTTCAGAACGGAGCTGCTAATTTGTATTAGGATAAATTTATTAATTTTCATTGAAATATTTTGTAACTTATTTTTGATCTTCAAATCTCGATCCGCTCCTATCGTGGTAGTGACAATTAGCAGATTTGCTTTTACATTACAAAATGGCATGATAGGCATGGTGAAGAATAGTACCACCAGCACCACCTCTTCTATGGTCTGTTTGCATCTTTAAATCAAGAAAGGCGATTTATAATCGCAGCTACTATTCAGTCGCCTTCCGATGAACCTGTCAGTTGTGACCATGTCATTTATAAAGCTGTTTTGTCGGTGTAGTTTGATATGAAACCAGGAGTAAATAGTACGTATGTATTGCTCAATAGTTTGTCGTTTAGGTCGGCACGGGAAGATTTATTGTTGACGTATCAGGAGGCTGTTATTGTTAGTTTTAAAATTTTGGATTAGATGAAGCATGAGATCGGTAAAACTAATCTTTGAGAAGGAGTAAGAACTGTAGTACTACGGTCAGCATCAACTTTAACTTTTACCTATGAGCTCTAAAATAATTTTATTGTTTCATTGATGTCTGGGTTGGTCCTTCAGATCTTAAAGACATTGTCATTAAAAAGAATAAACACTTAATCAGTACCAAATCTTCCTCTGATTCACAACGGAGTAAACAAAGTCAGAAAACTGACTATTATAAGACAGTTAATAGAATTTTGCTAGAATTTAATTTAAGCTATAAAATAACTAGTTAAAACTCATTAAAAAAATTTTACCTTTGATGAATATTTAATTGATAAAATAACAATTAATATTTCTAGTTATAAGGTAATTTAAAATTTTTTGATCGGTATTTTTCAATATCGTGTTTTCGTTTCATCCCCTCCCCTCCGATGCGATTCCAATCAGACGCCTGTGTTCATTATCTACAAAGCGCAGAAATAGGATTCGGTTTTTCAACCCCCAGAAGGGAGCACCTGCCCCTGATAGAAGTCCCAGCTTTCCATTGTATTTCCCGAGAGAGTTTTCCTCCCCGAGTCAGGGCACAGATGGGAAAATTGAAATATTTTAGCAGCTGACTCAAAGTAGCTTTTAATCAGCCCCTAACCCCTCGTGGGTCACAGTTTTTCATTTGCGTCTCTATTATTCACAATTTATGTCATATCAATATTTTTTTTCCTTTATATATTTGAAAGAATTTATCATTAAATTTGAATTCAGAGTTCTGTATTCATTAGATCATAAATACTATTTCATATGATTTACCTTAACTTATACAATGTTCCGATTCACGTTTTCTTTATAAAATGAGTTTATTTATAGTTACGAAAAGGTTATTAAAATATAACTTTTAAAGAAATTAGTTATGTCTAAGGTTTTTTTAAGTATCTAAAATAAATGACTGTTTTGAAATATATTGACTTCGTAGTAAAGTTTATAGCAAGCTAAGTCAATTTTCGACTAGCCTATATTAAAAAAATAAAAACAAAAGAAGTTATTAAATATAATAATAATAATAATAATACTTTATTTATTCTGGGACGAGTCCCTTTAGAATAATAAAGGAAGGCAGAAATGAGGGGTAAGGAGCCTCAGAGATACATAAATAAAAACACACAGTAATTGAACAGTGTTTGTGTAGGAGCTTCCCGTCTTGATGAAAAAAAAAAAAAAAAAAAAAAATATATATATATACATATATATATATATATATATATATATATATATATATATATATATATATATATATATATATATATATATATATACATATACATATAAGTTGCTTTCCAATTTTGATCAGTTGATAATAAAAAAAAATAAAAAAATAGATAAAAAAAAATTGGAGTAATAATGAAGAACGAACTAACAATTTATGTACATATTTTCAGTAGTATCTATTTACGATTTTTTGGGGACTGGATCGATAAGAAATGATTGAACAGGCGGGTTTTAAAGGTAAGAAGGGTATTGGATTGATGGATGTGGGAAGGGATGGAGTTCTATAGAGATGAGGATGAGAGATAATGAACGATTTGTCGAAAGCTGCGGTTCGGTGGGCCGTTATGTATAAATCAGAAGAGCGGGAACGAGTATTGCGGGAACGAACAGATGATTTGAATTGAAGGAGGTCGGAGATGTATGAGGGACGGTGGGATTGTATGACTTGAAATAGGAAGGATGCCAGGAAATACGACGGTAGGAAGGATAAAGCCCCTTTAACTTCCCATAAAAATGGGATACAGAGGCATCCCTTGGGATCCCGAAGATGAATCGTACAAAGCAATTTATCAAACGTTTTAGTTTAATATAGAATTAAATATTTGAATAATTCCTTATTAAGACACATGTCTATCTCTTAAACATGAAATAATGAGCCTAAAGTAAATCTAGTATAAACAACGGAAATGCTGGGTTCCATTTGTTTATTTTGCCTTTTATAAATTTTTAGATTTTCCATCGGACATAATGATTCAGTATTGTCCAAAGCTTAGCAATGCGCAATATATTTTAATGCATTAATCATAATAATGGTATAATTACAATAATCGTAGAGGGGATGATTTCATGCATAAAATTTGCGCGAGTAATTAAAATATTTTTTAAAGTGAAAACAAAAAAAAAACATTTCGCTTACTTATAAAATATTTCAAATTAAAAAAAAAACTAAGTTTATATTTCATCGATTAAGAGTGTAATATTTCTACTTCAACTTTACCCCGATTTTTTTTTTCAATTTAACAAATTGAAAAATATATATTTTATTTCGTTTTTATACCTGTACTTGCTTTAAAACGGATCTGCTAATTTGCATTATCATTAAATTATTAATTTTTATTGAAATATTTTGTAATTTATTTCTGTTAAACTTAAATGGGTATTACAACTTATCGGAATAAATATTGATATTCAAAGAAAATAATATTTTAAAGTTTCTAATATCTACGTAAATTAATCTGAGTTAAAAAATTTCAATCCGTAATCAGCACTCTATCAAACATAAAAATAAAAAAACCTCCTAGATAAAATTACCATGTGACTTGATAACTTCATGTTAAAATAATATCAAGAATATTATATATATATATATATATATATATATATATAATATATATATAAAAACATGTATCAAGAACAAAACAAGCACATTAAACCTATGACTGCGACTGCTATATTGACCTTTATGATATATCCACCTTTCAAGACGTTCTAAATTAAAACTTACTCAAAAATTAAATACATACACTTACTTGCTTAAGCCCACTTGGATTTATGCTTCACAGATACACGGGGCAGTCAAAAAGACTCACATACGTAAACTACAGACTTTTCAATCAAAAAGGAACATAACCAAAGCTTTCTGGTACGTAAGTAACATTATTTTACATAAAGACCTACAGATGCCAACAGTTAATCTATTTATGAACATACTGAAAAATATTTCAAAAGAACTTATACTGACTCAGTTACAAGCACCTGCAGGAAACTCAAAAGAATCCATACACTTATTTTCACATCACACTCGCCGGTTCTTGGTTTTGTTAACAGGTGTGAGGTGAGAAATCAAGTTTAAAAACAAAATTAATAACAATATCTTACCACTGAAAAAAATGTCGATATTATTATCCATTACGATATGAATACCACGTAAAATGTTGTTCCATAGATGAATATGATTCTTTATAATGAATCTCAAAATTAATTTTTAAAAATTAATAACAACAGGGATTTATAATTCCATTACCTATGAATATAATTACAATAAGGATTTACCTTTAGATTTAGGGTTTATGATTAGGCTATCAGGTCGAAGGTAAAAATGCATAAAACGAAGAGTGTATTCATTGATTTAACACTATGGTGGAGTTCATGGAACATACCCTCAGGTGTACTATAGTAACGTACGTGTAACGTAATAACGGATCCATTCTCACATCTGAAGATGTTTGTTATTTCGGACTTTACAAGAAACTCATATATAGACTCATATATGAAGAACCCATACAACATTAAACAGAAAAACTTACTAGACGATATGGACTATTATCCTGGTTTCTCAACTGACTTTCCAAATTATCTTTAACTAACATTTTTTGATCATCATATATGAGGAACTGTGTAAACTTCTAACATCATTAAATTTCAAACGTTTCAATCAAAGTTTGTGAAAACAAATTAAAGACAAACATAGTTCTACCTGAAAAATGACTTGCTCAGGAAGGACTTAGGTATCTTTCGAAATGGTTTCAGATAGTGGAAAGTAATACTATTAAAACTTCCACCAAAGAATTACAACATTAACTCATTATCCCAAACACTAAGCTCCAATAGGAACACGTTTTTGAAGGAAGAGATTTTCCAACTTAACTCCTAACTGGAAATGTAAAGATTTTGTTAAGTGAAAAACTTTGCAGATGACAAATTTCAAGCCTGCAAGGTTTATATACTTGTTTAAATAACTAAAAAGGGATTTATATATGTAAATATAGACGTGTATCGAACACTTGAAAATAGGTAAAGGTTAATGAAAAAGAGCAAAGCAAGTTCCATTATAAAGGCGCTGACTGTTTACAGTTTTAATTAAAAAATCTATCCCCGGCCCTGGCGGAAGGAAAGGATCCTTAAAGGAATAAAGGGCAACTGTTTTACTCTTTGAAGCATGGACCCTTTATTCTAGCCCCTCACGCCTCCTCTATTATTTACTATCATAATAGTCTTCACTCTATTTCTACTCAGCTTTATAGCAATATACCTTTGAAGTACTTTCATAAAAAGGATAAAGCTATAAGGAAATCTTGCAATTACTTTAATAAAATATTTAAATTATTGAACACACATATAGAGTGGCGTTATACACATCCTTTATTTACCTTAACATTTATATTCTATGAATACACAAATATAATATTTTGATCTTAATTGAACAATATGTTTACAATACAAAATCAAAATCTTGTATGCAGTCCTTATTTATTTTTGCCCTTTTCATTTTTTCCGTTAAACTGGATATTAATGAATTAATATAATTTCAAGAAATCTCCTATTCTTCTTTTTACATTTTCCAAAATTCATTTAAAGAATTTATATGCCATTCTGTTTCTGCTTTTGTTTCGGTTGATTACATTACACAAATGCACGATTATGTTGGAATTTTATATCTCGTAATACCCCATTCGCAGAGAGATTGAACCTGGATCACGGGGAAAACATAAAACTATTTTGGGAAAAATTCGAAGCACTGAGAGGCAGAACAAGCAATAGAATAAGGCTGACTTCGACGTGGTCATAGAGGAGGACGAGGTAAAGATAGCTATTGAAAAGATAAAAACAGGAAAAGCTCCAGGACGAGATAATTTATTTGGGAAGTCTGTTAAGTACTGTGGGTTGGAGTTAGTAAGGTCTCTTCGAATACTTTTTCAAAAAGCCTATGACAGGAAAAGGATCCCTACAGAATGAATATATAAGATTGATAACTCTAGTGGAACCGTTCATAGGAGAGGAGCAAGCTGGTTTCAGACCAGGTTGTCAGAGACAGGATCATATATTCACCCTAAGGAATATAATGCAAAAATAATGTGACAATGATAAAAATATGTACTTAGCCTTCCTCGACCTTCAATCAGCGTTTGATTCAGTTCCAAGAAACGAAATATGGGAAACACTAACAGTATAGAATGTTCCTTGAAGCCTGGTTGAGGCCATTAAATCCATCTACCGAAATCCAAAAGGAATAGTCAGACTGAATGGACAGGAATCTGGCTCTTTTAGCATAGCTAGGGATGTCAAACAAGGTGATAGTTTAAGTCCGTTTCTATTCACATTATACAATGATGAAATAGCTGCAATAAGCAAATGGGGAACAGAAAGGATGTTTCTTGGGCGAAAGAATTTTCTTCCAGTTGTAATTCAGTTTTCTCGATATGCGGACGACATTGCCCTAATAGCGGATTCCGTGGAGAAATTACAGCTGGCAATTGACGAATGGAACGAAGAGCTCTGCAGAAAGGGTAGGATCATTAGTATAAGCAAGACGTTACAGTGTATTTGAACGGAGATTTGCTGGAAGTAGTGTCCAGTTTCACCTACCTTGGTACTGTCATGGATCGGTCTGGGAAAGTTGATTCAGAAATACTGAACTGGATAAGCAAACTAGCAGACCGAGAATTTCGTACCTTGAATACGTAGACCGTCTGTGCAGAAACAGAAATAAGAATATAGGCCAATTCAGAAATCTTCCAGGAATCAGAGAACATTGGCAAATCCTGGTTAGACGGTCCCCTACAGGTGTAAATAAAAATTCCATAATACTAATAAATTAAATAAAATAGGGTAACTTTAGTTATTAAATAGTTGCGATGATATAGAGGGTGCTGGCAGTAAATCCTCAGCAGTCAGTAAGATGGTGTTCGATAAAGAGGAGTCCTCAGAGAAAGCTGACATGAGACGAAGAACAAGAACACTGTTCTTATCATTTATGTTTTTAAATAGACAAAACTAATAAAAGGTATGGAATGATCTGATAATAATTGCATGCCATTTCAAATAATTATTTAATACATATATTTTTAATGTTATTAATTGACTGTTGATTTATCCTAACTAGAGTATTATAATTACAAAGATAAATATGGACACCGACTAATTCTCTACAAATAAAGTTTTAAATAAAAGAAAAAAAAAACTGTCGATGGAAAAAAAATCCTGAACTTTTAAAATTAAGATTTTGGAGAGAGAGAGAGTGTAATCATTAGATTTTATCATTGTAAAATGTGAGATTTCCAACAGTTTTTACTTTTACTTACCTCTATATGAAATATATAGTAAAGGAGTCCAAATAACCAAGTGCCGGAAAACGGTCTATGTGTGTGTTAACACTCTAGCTCAAAAACGAAAAGTTGTACGAAACTAAAGTTGCATATTTATGGTAGCGTAATTATATGCTAGGGATGTTACAGAAACTTTTTCGTCAAAATATGCTAACCAGAAGTGGCACTTTATATAATGCACACATTTTTACGATTTACTAAAAAACGGCTCTAACGATTTTTATTAAATTCATCATGTCAGTGTAAAATTAAGCAGTTTTAAATAAAATGCAGTTTTTATTCCGATTAATGTTCTCTAACATTTGGCATTAATTTCTAATATAAAATATAGCTAAATATAAAATAATTTGATAATTAACTTCAGGAGAAATAAGAGATCGGAGACGGAGTTATAATCGAGGAATCAAATGAATACGAACGCACCCGAGCTCGCCCGAGAGATTGGAACACGATTCCATACTTACGTATGTAACCGTGTTCTATGAGCGTAATATAATACAGACTCTGACAATATTATATAAATATACATATGTGGTTTTCATAAATGCTATTATTTAATTTTTAATTGTATAGATTATAGTGGTACAAATAATAAAATGTGTACATATAAGGGTACTTATACAAATAAAAATATCCACAACGATATATATATATATATATATATATATATATATATATATATATAGTGGTAAGCGAAAGCGCACCGCACCAGATTTTTCATGTTTCATTAGGTTATGATTTTAGTTTTAGATTTTAAACTAAAGGTTTTTTTTAATTAACAATAATTGCAAATTGTAAATACTTTAATTATTTTTCTTAAATACTTTCGTATAATATTGAAATATTTTAACTGTTTGTTATATATACATATATATATATACATGTATGGAAGATATATGATAAAGAGTTATTGCCGAAGATATAGTTAGAGTAAACACAATTTACATATTTTATACATTCTTTCTATCTTGCCTAATTATTTTCCAATTTGCTGTGGTATATTTGTTTATACGTTCTATTTATCTTGTTTTTGGACCGAAGAGTGTTCTGTTGCAAACAAATCTTTCATTGGTGGAGGTACAGAAGCTTCATGATGGATTGCTCACAACTACATATACCATAATTTATATCTCCTCACCTGCTTGTATTTATACATTGAGACACTGACTGATGAGTTCTCTTCAGTAATTTCTCATTCTTCTATCTTGAACTCATTTTAATATCTGATTCATGTTACTCCGGTAATAGTGTGAAAATATATTTGCTATCTACTGCAGAAACTCTACACAGAATAGTGAACGAACGAATTCCAAAACAAATCTTTTAGTGTGAAAAATATGTCGTAAAATATTTTATAAGGATGAAAAGCCAAACCCAACTACTATTTACAATTATTTATTCATTAATTAATAATTCAACTTATTTATTTTCAAACTGTACAATCGGTCACATTCGAATATGATATGTATTTGTTAATAACTATAATTTGCACATCCATATTCAAAATAAGAAAATGAAATTAAAAAAACTAAAAGTAGATAATAATACATTAAACTAATAGATCCGAATAATATTTAAAATAAAACATAGCTATCATCATTTACACTCCATCCGAGGACCTTCAAAGTTGTTCTTTGCCAAATAGCATTCATGTGACTAAGCAATGCTTTAGGAGATCAAAATGGGCATTGTGTATATATCAATTTAATATAAGTTAGATAAAACGTGCAGATAGGTCAGTAAATAGTATTTTTAAATTTTCCTTGTTGCTAATCATCTCATTATCTCCAAAACTGCCAAAATAAATAAATGTATACCATTTTGAACAAAAGTTATTAACTTGAAGAGTTTCAATAAAGAAGCTTTTAATCCTCTTTAATAGATGAAAAAGATAACATACCTAATAGCCATATTTTTTTTTTGTTGTTGTTCAGTTCATTCTATCTTAAATGATTTTTTTGTACATTCTGAATCATATATTCAACAAATAACAGACAGAAGATGTGATATTCTAGGAACGATATTTTTACTGCTAGCCTCGTAATTTAATTTATGTCCTAATGCTAAAGTTTTCTGTATATCTTGAGGTATAAGTTTATCTGTGAGATTCAGAAACGCTGTGGTTGGGACCTCGGTCAATGGATTGTGATTGATAGACAACTGACCTAAGTCCCAATTTAAATAATTATGTTAAAATATAATATCCCAACGGTTGATTAAAATTTTTTTGTAAATATATATGTGTGTGTGTGTGAAGTGTAATGAAATGAAATAAAATGAAAAATGAAAAAAATAATTTTATGCTGGGACTACTGTCCCCTAAGAATAGTAACAGAGTTACAAATTTATGGGTCTTAGTCTGATATAACAATAAAATACAAACTATTTTACTGTTAATAGTTATTTCAATTGTGCAATAGATTGAAATTAAGCAGTATACAGATGCAAGTATTTTACACGTTTGCGGAAATTTAAATGTGGAGTAGGTGGTAGAACAGGAGTTGTTTGAAGGAATTTGTGGACGAGGATTGACGCATGGAGGTAGGAAGTGAGTCCCATAAGGAAGCACCACGAATGACGAAGGATTTGCAATAGGAAGAAATTTTATGGGAATGGATATATAAGTCTATAGGTTGAGACCTGGTATTAAGATAGAGGGAAGTAGAGTTGGTTTGTATATATAATAAAACATTTATATTAATATATTATTTATGATCGATTTAATGATCACCTAACTCTGATAAAAATCGTACGCAGTCAAGTATCGATCGTATCTGTAAAATTTTCGCGATAAGAATTGGATTTGAATTTCATTCATTAGTTGACAAGGCCTGTGTTTACAGTAGCGGACTTAGCAATTGGGGATTACCAATTCAGATGTGGATGTTCCTTCTGCTCAAGAGCTCGTAATCAAACTAGAGCCGATAGGAAAATAGTCCGTCCAATTTGAATTTGTCTGTTTTCGCGATTTCGTTAGCAGAGGGCAAACACTCGGCAAAAGTCGGGTGCAATTATGTTTTCTGCCTTCTATTGAGTGTTTGCCCAAGAGCTGCACTTCATTTTATGCCCCATCAGGAGAGAACTTCTCTTTAATGACAATTTTAGCGAAAATTCAATTCACTTCCTTTCCTTATGTTTAATTTGAGGGGAATCAAGTATGTCCTCAAATATCGATCCTTGGATCACTTCTATGCATAAATTAACTTTAATTTAATTCTGGATTTACTCCTCGAGTTAATTTGAGTTGACTCCTCAACTCTTCTCATGCCTCAATTATTTTAAAACAGAAAATGTGTTCATCATTTTAGAAATTAAAGTCCGATGGTGATTGAATCCACTGGGCAACGCAGTATTACTATAATTGAAATAGCACATCCAAAGCCAATAGCCTGAATATAAAAAAACGTTAATATAGTTGAGGAAGATTAAAATAGCTGATATGTAAGGATTACTGTAAATCGATAGAATCAATTTAATAAATCATTACTTACATTAGTTGTTTTAAAATATAATGAAACAACAGAATCACATATTTTTTTTTAAATTAAATATTTTTTATTTATTGAGTTATATAAAATTTTACCACATAATGGTTATGGTGAGGTAAAACTACATTCACACATTCGGCAGATAAGAAGAAAATTTAAGTTTTGTATTTTATTAAGTGTCATGTTTTGTTTTTTTAGAAAGTATTAACCAAAAAAAAATCTAGTTCAGTGCGCGCATCACCCAACTTTCACCCATATTTTCATATACGGGGAAGTTAAAGAGAAAACGACAGTATAACTTAATTTTAAAAAAATAACTAACACGTTTTACTGTAAAACGAATCTCTTAAATTTATATGTTTGCACCACGTTACCTTATCGTTTACGACTATGTAAATAACAATACTAATGATTGTGGGGGAAAATTGAGATATTAGAAAAACTCTGAGTTTTATTGGGAACATTTATCACTAAAGAAATAAATTTTAAATCAGTTAAAGGGTGAAATGGCTAATTATTCTCGGTAATTTGGAAAATTTGGCATTTAAACCCAGTTACAGTATATCAATGAAAATAAAATCTACAATATATTATAAGTGGCTTAATTTTACACTGAAGTAATGAACTTATCTAAATCGTCAAATTGAGAAAATGTTTTAAAATTTTTTATGGGAGGGGGGGGGGGCTTATGGAAGTCAAAGTTTCGCAATAGTCATAATAAAAACTTTGTTATTCGCCGATATGTTCAGGTGCCACAAAACTAAACCGACCACCACCGATCCATCAAAATCTTTTAGTGTTTAATTTTCATTTATGATTAAGCGAGGAGATTGTGGAGTCGATTGATATAATCAAAAAGAGTTGTAGTCTCTCCACTTCTTTAAATTTTTATGAGTTTATCGCAGGTAAAATAACCAAAATAACATTGGACATCGAGTCTCCAACATCCGTGTAAAAAAAGAACTTGATCTGAATATTGTGGGGGCGGGATTAAATTTTTGGAAGTTTTCTTTTGCGATTTCCAGCTAATCCGATTGGTTAATCATAAAAATGTATACTACTACATTTGTTAGACTATTGAAATTGAATCGAATGACACCTTGAAGATCGGACAAAGTTGAAAAATGAGATCGTGTTTTAAGCGATAACGCGTTACACATGTTCGGGACTTCGGAATTTTTCCTTTGAGTTCTGATAATTTTTTCGATTAGTTTAATAGTACAACTTTTAAATGTGGCTCGTGGTAGAGTAGGTTGGGATAAGAATCAAAATAATTGCATAACCGGGATCTCTAGACAAATTAAAATTATCTCTAAATGGGATTTTTAATTTATTATTTTTCCCTCTCCCAAGCCACCAGGGCAACAAGGGTGTATGCAGTGGTGTGATGTTAAGCATTAATGCGTAATAGCACACTACTGCCATAATATTAGTTTACAAAATTCAAAGATGAGCACACAGCTTGCTCTTCTACTTTTCCTACATTCTTCAGAAAATTAGGCCTGGCTTCCCGAATCCGGAGGTCTTCCTGGAACTGGTCCTCTTCTCCTGCGGGCACCTAGGTTGAAGTGAACTGGACCCATCGCCGTTTTTCAGCCATTTATGAAATTTTTGAACCGCGGGAATTTTTCTTCACTCACCAACTGAGGAAACTCCTTCTCAGTGAGGACATAAATTCTCGTAGTTCTCATTAACCTGGCTCTTTATTAGTCGAAATCAGTGCAGGCCGTGACCACATGCTCAACAGTCGCCGGAACACCACAAGCGGGGTAGTGGGGATCTATACCCTGTCCGACGCCATGAAGAGTAGCTCTGAAACTCTCATGCCCCGTGAGAAATTGTGAAACACAATAGTCCGGGAGGATATATTTCGTTTGAAACCGAGATTCAAAGGTGAGGAAGTATTTCCTTAGGCTACAGCCTTTCGGAGACATCACCCACCGTCTGCTCCAATCTTCAATTGTTTCCTCCCGGATAATCTTTTTTCATTTATTTGAGTTTTTAATAATTCTCCTCCGTAGATTCTCTGACAGGCCTGTTGAGCCCTCCTTGTAATCGTATCTGGTCACTTCTTGTCACAAAAGGAGTTCAAGAGGCAACACCCCCGCTAAGAACTGCACTGCTTCATGCGGCGTAGACCTATATGCACTGGAGATCCGAAGCAGAACAGTCCTATGAGTCGATGCTAGCCAATTTCTTTGCCTGAGTGGGAGGTTTCGGAAACAGAAGGGAGACGCATACCTCAAGATACCCTCGACAACACCTTTTTTGAATAGCGATAGTAGCTGGATACCTAAACCCCCAAAATGCATCCCCCACGCAAATTAGACCGTTCATTGCTAGGGCCACTCTACCTGCCTAATATCCCAAGCGAGGAATCATATTCAGGCCAACACCTACCGTAACTTCTATGTAGGTTACCACCTCGCTTGGATCTTCTGACCTTCTATGTACATCGTTATAGGGTGTGCTCTATCGGTCTTTCCCTTAAGGAGGATGACTTGAGTCTTGGCAGCAGCCATCCTCATCTTTTTTCCCTCACACCATCTAGCGACTTGGCCGGCCCATCTCTCACCTTCTCTCTTGACTCCAGCTCTGTTGTTATAGGCCACCACAGCAGCTAGGTCGTCAACGTAGGGAGTGACAGGAAACCGCTCTTCCTCTAACTCTAATAGTAACTCATCAAAGACTACCGTTTCATAGAGCAGGACCAAGCACTGATCTTCCCTCTAAAGGGATTATATTAAAGGGATCTCTAGACAAATAGACGAATAATAAAGTTTTTATTATGACTATTTCGAAATCTTGACTTCCATAAGCCCCCCATAAAAAAATTCAAAACAGCCTTCCACCCAATTTTATGAAATCATATAAGGATCCCTCCTCCATTATGAAAAGTCCATTGTATAAATATATAATTGTTCAATAAATATAATTATAAATTTTTCAAAGTATTATATTATTGAGGTTAAGAAAAAAGAAGAAAAGAATCATTAGTTTTGTTATTATAATTGATTTTTTTGAGTGGTACAAGTGTTTAATTTCTCAACAAGGGATTTCTTTTATAATTTTTTTCTGTTATCAAATTTAATATACGTATTTTATTTATTAATACAGTTGTAAATATCATAAATAAAAAATTAAAAAGTGAAAATATTTTTTTATAATGTTATAGTTAAAAACAATTTTTTTTTGTTATTATAATTGATCAGTTAAATAATACAACTTTTAAATGTGGCTCGCGGTAGAGTAGGTTGAAGAAAAGTGAAAATGATGTGTTTTTATTTGTCTTGGTTTAGTGGAATTTTCCAAAGTTTGCACCAATCGTTTATTTTTTTTTAGATGATGTTGCAAATTCTGTGAAGTGGTTGTAGGATTTTTATGTCTTGTTAGAATTGCTGTATTGTTTGCGTAAGTAGTTATAATAGTTCCGGCTATACCTTACAGTACCTAATTAAATATTTTATATTATAATTTATTATATTTATCTTATTAACAATATCGAATAACCAACTTATATAAGTTACAAGTTATAAGTGCCACACTTTTAAGGAGGATTCTGTTTCATTGCTAGCAGTTTGCCACAATGCCTATGTTTACTATTTCAATATTATTTTAATTATGTATTAGAAAGAATATTTTTGGATCTGTTAAATTCTCCAAAACATTCACAAAATAATAATGATAATTAAGTAATAAAATACATTTTTAATAAATCAGGCAGTGCATTCAGCATGGAATGTAATATCGTCTGTGTAGTTGTACTTCCTTAAATGCCTTCAGTGTGCTCTAAAATTGTTGATTAGTTACTTTTGAAGAGACATTAACAGAAAAACTGAAGACATTTTTAGTGATCGTTAGTATAAATGGTTAATCAGAAAAATTTATAATTTATTTATTAGATTCACTAGTATTCGTCGAAATGGGATGAAATGAAGATTTAATTTTTGGGATTCAATCACGAAATTCGTGTTAGTCTGATTGTTGCTAATCTTTGTAATCCCAAAGAGTCTACTCATCTGGGGGAAAGTATAATTGGGTTTTAATCCTTCCTGATTACTCAGAGTTCACGATCCACTTATTTGGCTATATAATTAAAATTAAATTAACTTTTAAATGCCATATAATGGTTAAATATTAATTTATAACAAAAAAGCTGGGTATTCAAGTAATTATTACATATTTATTTTCTGAAGGTATCTCTTCTGAAAAGGAAATTCTCAAGAAAGTTGTATTTTGTATACAATACATTTATTTTGTTATTGTGTATACAATAATAATTATTGTGAATAATTGTATTTTATAAATATTTATTTAATTTTTTTAATAATAATTTAATTTTATATTAAATAAAATCTAATTTTTGTCTTACAATTTTTAACATTTTCGAATCTTTCAAGAATTTGTATTACTTTCAATTATTTTTTGTATATTTACTTATCTTATTAAATTCAAAATTGGGTAATAATTTAATTATACGTACTTGCACCCAAATTCACACATAGGTCATCATATTGAAGGCAAATACAAAATGTAATTTCATATAAAAATGAAATAATTATTTATGGAGAAAAACAATTGACAATTACCTTGAGTAGTACAAAATAGGTTTTCCTAATGAGGAGAAATTGTAGAAACCTGTATGTAGAAATATGTAAATAAAACATATACAATGAGGTCACTGATTGTCATTAGTTAATTGTTTTAAATATGGTTTTGTTATTTCATTAATTTACTTTATAAATTTCTAAATATGCCATCCCAAGACTATTGTTTTCTTGTTTAAAAATATATAGAAACTAAGGCCTACTATTTACCTTTAAAATACCAAAATTCCTTAAACAGACAAAATGAAATATCTTGGGCTGACATTTGCCAGAAGAATGACAGAATGACAGATATCAACAAAAAAGATTAACATCAAACCTCAGACTACAACTGTTATAATCACTTCTCTCAAGACGGTCAAAATTAAAAGCAAAACTAAAACTGAACATTTACATTTACCTACTCAAGCCCATATGGACCTACGCTTCACAAACCTCCAGGACCATAACTAAAGCTTCATAGTACGTCACAAACATTACATTACAGTTAACGACCAAATAGGTTCAAAAGAAGGTGGATGAGGGATTTCCTCGCTTAAAAATATGTTAAGTACAAGACAGAAAGGGATACCGCTGAACATTCCTCTGCCTCACGCCGATCAAGCCAGTGTCTGTACAGCAGACCGGCTTATTGTCATTAATTTAAAAAATAAATAAAAAAAGATGAATCTGAAGAATAAAATTGAAGTTGTCTTGGAAATAACAAAATTTTACTTAGAAAAAGTTTAATATTATTTTTATATTGCATTACAAAAGTGTCAGGATTTTCAGCTGTTTTGTCGTGATATTTCAGATAGATATTTTTGTAGAGTAGTATTGGAATAAATATTTATATACAAGTTTTATTCAAGTTTTCGTTTCTTAAAAAAAAAAAATTGAAAGAAAAAGAAAAAATACATTATTTAAAGCAGTAATGCCCTACTTCATAACACTAACACGTACATTATTTTCTTATTGTATGATTTTTTTAGTCCTTAATTGAATGCTTTTAGAGATAACATTTTCTACATTATTCTTCACATGATATAACATTTAGTAGCTTCAGTCCGAAAACCTCTCTGCGCAATACAATCATAGCTACCAGAATTTGTAAGTAAGCATCTAGCCTTGCTATTATAACTTTATAATGCCATTTATATTCTGCGATTTATTATACATCTTTTGGCCAGGTGTAACTCTAATTTGTATCTACAATATTGTTTTTCTTAAGGGACGCTGTCCCAGAATAAAGTTGATATTTATATTTTTATTTATATTAAGAAAACATGTTTATTCTCATAACCAATATAATACCAAAAAAGTGTATTCAATAAACATATTTTTTTATATCGTGCTTAATTGTAATATCAATCGTTTATAATTAACATTTTTCTGTTAGTTTGAATATTATACTGCCTTTGCTTTTCAGTGAAACAAAGAAACAGCCACAATAGCTTGATTAAATACCAAATAGAGTAAAATGCGGTCTCTATAATTGGACTAAATCTTTTTATCTGATAGAACACATTAGATTAATTAAAGTTTCTGAGGGAGATAAAACATACCGCAAGGGCCCTTCATGTTTGTCAGCCTACTTCAAAGCCTTACTAAACATTTCCTTTTTTTTCAGGATATTTAATTAATTAATTTATCTTTTTTCTTCCATTTTATTTGAATGGATTACTATTTTCTGAGCAGTAATTTTATTATTTAGATTAATAAAATTTGGAGAACAGCATGTGTATCGAATATAACATGAGGTAACATACCATAGGAAAATACCTCATCCGGATTAGAAATTAATTTAACAATGTATGAAAACTAACACAGCCCATCATCATACTTTCTATAAAATGAAAGTACGTTTTTCACTTGTAAGCGCTACCTGCGAAAACTACTGTACCGATTTATACGCAATATTGCATAAAATGGTCAACGCTGCGTCCTGGAGGTTTCAAGGTACTGAGCTTCAAGATCAGACGAATAAATAAAAATTAAAAATATTTTAAACGTTTTTAGAGTGCCTTTCTAGTAAAAACACGTAAAATACAAAAAAAAAAGAGTATTTTACATTTAAAACACATATAAAAACAAGATACGAGATCGTTTCTGGACTTGTAAAGAAACAAACATTGCAGATGTGTTTCGGTTATTAAATTGTTCTAAAAAAGTACATTTACAAAATGGACCAAAATTTTAACACTTTTATTTAAAGTTTTGCTGAGTTCCTTCCGATCTTTAGCAGTTTTCTTCGTACCTTGATGATTTATCTCTTTAATCTCAAATTCAGTGCCCGCCTTGATAAAATTTTAGGAACACGAAATCTGCTAATTTCGTAATTTCAGATTGCAATCTATCAAAGTGTAACAATCTATTCTACAATAAAATACAACCAACATCCTTAAATCACCATTTAACTAACACTAACACTTTAAATGTTAAATGTCAATCAAGGGAGTAAAATTTTAAAACACATAATGCTGTATACATTTTTCTTATTAAAAAAAAAATGATCTATCACTGGTTTTGTTATGAAATTTGTTAGTTAAAATTATTTTCTTCACAACATATTTACGATTTCCGCACAATTTCAACGTTAATTTCTAAACAATGGAGCTTTTATGTTTTTCTAACTTTAATAAACGATATTTGAGCATTAGTAAAAATTATTTTACTAACAAATATCTTCAACTATTATCCACTTGAAGCTGGTGTCCCACAAGGCAGTGTCTTGAGCCCAGTTCTCTTCATCCTCTTCACCGCTGACATTCCAACCAACCCCGATACCCTTTTAGCAACCTTCGCTGACGATACCGCCATCCTGTCATCCCACTCAGATCCTGAAACAGCATCCTTAAACCTACAAAGACACATATCCCTAATTGAGCAATGGTGCAACAATTGGCGCATTAAGATAAATGAATCCAAATGCAAGCATGTCACCTTTACCCTCCGCCGCAGATCCTGTCCACATATCCTTTTCAGCTCATTACCTCTTCCCATCCTAGACACAGTTCGGTATCTTGGATTCCTTTTTGACAAAAGACTAACTTGGAACCCATATACCAGACTTAAAAGACAAGAACTTAACCGACGATTTGGCCAGCTATACAGATTACTTAACAGAAAATCCAATCTCTCAATAGAAAACAAACTATTAATATACAAGACCATACTCAAACCCAACTGGACCTACGGACTTGAACTGTGGGGGACAACTAAATTTTCGAACATCAAACGCATCCAATCCTTTCAGTCTAAAGTCCTCCGTATAATAGTCAATGCTCCTTATTACGTCACAAACAAAACCCTACATCATGACCTTTACATCCCTTATGTCCTTGACGTTATTCCATCTCGATTCTCAAATTTTCATCTGAACCTAATCCACCATCCTAACTCCTTAGCAAATCCTTATCCAGCTCCAGTCACCCCTACAACCGTCCTCGAAGGTTGAAACGGCAGTGGCCTCGAGACCTTTTGTAAAGACTGTCACTGGAGTTCTGGCAATGGCCAGCCTCTCCACTCACGTCATGAGCGTCTGTTGCTTTAGTGCCCTCTCTCAATTTCCACTGGACTCTCTCAGCCGCGTCACTGCCGGTGACGCGGCTGAGAGAGAAGCGCTGGGATCTCTTAATCTCGCTTTGTCCTTCACACGTGGAGGAAAGGGCTGGACTCGGAGCTCCCTAGGCTGATTGTAAATATTGTAAATTAAGTATGAATGTTTTTCTTTTTTATATATTTATTTGTTTTACTTATGACTTATTTAATTTGCTACCAATTTCTGTTTTTTTTTTTTAATTTGATTTCAAGTTACATTTCTTTAGTTTTATTGTTTTTACCTTTGTTATAGCAGAAGCCTACCGAAAAATAGTGAAGTACTTATCAGAAACAAATGCGAATTTTCACACTTACCAGCTGAGGCAGGAAAGAGCTTTACGAGTAGTGATAAGAAATTTACATTCCTCAACCCCCACTGAAGTTATTAAAGAAGAACTAACGACGCATGGTTTCAATGTACGCCAGGTAACAAACGTTTTGAAGGAGGACAGGGAGCAGCCAGGATTACGAAATAGGATCCCACTACCATTGTTTTTCGTGGACTTGGAGCCATCACCAGGTATCGAAAAAATATATGATATCACAAGAATATACTACACAATGGTGAAAGTTGAGAAGCCATTTCCCAAGAGAGACATCGTGCAGTGCCATAATTGTCAGACCTATGGCCACACGAAGACATATTGCCACCATCTGCCGCGTTGCGTGAAGTGCGGTGAACAGCACAAATCTGTAGAGTGCACCAAACCTATACAAGATCCAGCAGTATGTGCCCTATGCTTGGAGGGACACCCGGCCAACTACAAAGGCTGCCAAATTTACAAGAATCTCAAAACCAGACACCAGAAAAACCGGATTCAAGATGAAGCACTAAGAACAAGAAGAGAGAGAGAGCCTTCCAGAATTGTAAACAATGATGTATCATTCTCCCAACTACTTAGAGGTAAGACTTTAACCGATAAATGTCAAGCCCTGCCACAACAACAACCTCAAACCCAACCTCAAAATCCTCTTCATCCAAATATACCTAACCACCAACAACAAATTCCTCATATTCCTCCTCCTTCAAATGCAACAGATCTCACAAGTTTGTTAGCATCTTTCCTCACCGATTTCAAATCCCTTGTTACTCCACTCATATCACTCCTCACGAATCTCGTATCTCACCTCATCCCTCCTTTGAAAAATCCATAAATGACTCACATCCCTAAACCCATATCCATTCTCCTTTGGAATGCGAATGGTGTTAGAAATCATACAGACGAACTATCTACTTTACTACTTGAAAAGAACATTGATGTGGCACTAATTACTGAAACTCGACTAACCACTAAACAGCACTTCAATATACCACAATACCTGACATATCGTACTGACCACCCTGACGGAAAAGCACATGCCGGTACTGCTGTAATTGTACACCAATCCCTCTCCCATCACGTACTCCCATTACCAATACATGATTTCCTACAGTCCACCGCAATCGTGATAAAAACCTTCTCCTTTCCGGTCACTCTTGCATCAGCGTATTGCCCTCCTAACCGATCCATATCCAATGCCCAATTCAGTTCTCTCCTCGACTCCTTAGGACATCACTTCATCTTGGGTGCAGACCTAAATGCCAAGCACCAACAATGGGGTTCCAGAACCACGAATTCTCGTGGCCGAACCCTGCTGTCTGCACTCAATTCCCAACGTTTTCACCTCCTTTCCCCCAACTCTCCTACCTACTGGCCCACAGATCCCAACCGTAATCCTGATCTTCTTGATTTCTTTATCCACAGCGGCTTAAGTCCCCTCAATTGTTCCATTACACGTCTAAATGAACTTTCCTCTGACCATAGTCCTCTAATCCTTAATGTTTCACTTGAACCTGTTCCCAAACCTTCTCCACCGTCATTCATTAGGGGCCCAGTAAACTGGGACCTTTTCCGCCAAATAATCTCCGATAGTATTGATCTCAACATATCCCTCAAAACTCCCGATGACCTTGATAGTGCCGTAAATTCCTTTACTACGACAATCCAACAAGCCGCCTGGACTGCCTCCTTCCCAAAAGACTCCTCCAGAATTCCTATAAAGACCATTCTACCCCAATACCTCCTTAACCTAATCCGCACCAAACGCCGTGCCAGATTATTATGGCAACGTACCCGACATCCTACCGACCGCTCCTCCTATAATTACTACTGCAAACAATTAAAACTGGAATTAGCCACCTTCAGATCACAATCCTTCAACTCCTACCTATCCTCCCTCTCTTCTCGCGACAATTCCCTTTGGAAAACCACAACAAAAATTCTAAATCCTCACCGCATTTCCCATCCCCTCCGACGAGGTGATGGCTCCTGGGCAGCATCTGACGAAGATAAAGCTGAGGAGTTCGCCATTCACCTATCCAATACATTTATTTCACATCCGGAATCCCATCCTGCCCACACCGTAACAGTAGAAGAACTCCTTACATCACCAATCCCACTTTCCTTGCCCCCAAAAGCTATTCATCCTTCCGAAGTAAAATTTCAATTAAAAAAACTAATCCTCCGTAAAGCTCCTGGACATGATCTCCTTACACCTCAAATCCTTCGACAACTTCCATCCAAAGCAGTCATATTCCTTACATATATCTACAATTGTATCCTACGCACCACCCACTTCCCTCTGTTATGGAAACACTCCACTATTATCCTTTTCCCAAAACCAGGAAAACCTCTCAATAGCTCAACATCCTATAGACCAATCAGCCTACTCCCAATCCTTTCAAAAATTTTTGAAAAGATCCTTTTGAAACGAATCCTACCCATTATAGAATCCCAAAATATCCCTTCCCATCAGTTTGGTTTTCGCTCTCAACATTCTACTGTTCAACAAGGACTCCGAGTTGTTGATCATATTTCCTCAGCCCTAGAAAACAAGGAATACGGTTCGGGTGCCTTTCTGGACATTGCACAGGCATTTGACCGGGTATGGCACTCCGGACTGCTCTCCAAGCTTAAAATCCATTTACCTCAGTCCTTGTATCTAGTCCTCCGATCCTACCTCTCTGACCGCTCCTTTCGAGTTCGCTGTGGAACAGAATTTTCCAATATCTACTCCGTTAAAGCCGGTGTTCCCCAAGGCAGCGTCTTGGGTCCCGTGCTTTACATCCTCTTTACTGCTGACATCCCTGTTCATCCCGATACTTTTCTTGCAACATTCGCTGACGACACCGCAATCTTATCATCCAACTCTGATCCCGAAATAGCATCCTTAAATCTCCAAAGTCACCTCACCTTGATTGAGCACTGGTGTAATAACTGGCGCATTAAAGTTAATGAATCTAAATGCCAACATATTACCTTTACACTCCGACGCAATTCCTGTCCACCAGTACTCTTTAATTCCATCCAGCTTCCTTATTCAGACACAGTCCGGTATCTTGGCTTTCATTTAGACCGAAGACTAACTTGGAACCCGCATACTAGACTCAAAATACAAGAACTCAACCGACGATACGGCCAACTATACCGACTACTAAGCAGAAAATCTAAACTTTCCATTGAAAACAAGCTACTGATCTACAAGACAATACTGAAACCTATTTGGACTTACGGACTAGAACTGTGGGGATCAGCAAAATTTTCTAACATCAAGCGCATCCAATCCTTCCAGTCTAAAGTCCTTCGAACAATAGTCGATGCTCCTTTCTATGTATCCAACAAAACCCTACATCATGACCTTAACATCCCATTTGTCCTAGACCTTATCCCAGAAAAATTCTCCAAATTTCACCAGAACCTTACTTACCACCCAAATCCTCTTGCACAATCCCTATCAAGCATCTCTCATCCCTATAATCCTCCAAGAAGGTTGAAACGGCAGTGGCCTCGCGACCTTTTGTAGATTATATAAATTGGAGTTCTGGCAATGGCCAGATTCTTCACTCAAGACATGTGTGTATGTGGCTAAAGTGCTCTCGACCAATCTCCGCTGGCTTTAGTACCAGTGACGCGGTTGGGAGAGTAGCGCAGGGTTCTCCTGGAGTTCCCTCGCCTGATTGTATATAGGTATGCATGTGTTTTTTTTTTTCCTTAGTTTTAATTTTCTTATTTTTTAGTTTATTTTATTTTATTGTCTATTGTATATACTTTTGATTATTATTTTGTTCTATTTATTTTATTTTTTTGTACATATGGTGTGAATGTCATCCTACCTCACTATAACCAATGTCCAACAGACAGATTGTTATAATACTCAATAAAGAAATTAAAAAAAAAAAAAAAAACCTTTGTTATATAGATATATATTTTTATTTTTTATTTATTTTTTTTTTTATTGCGTTGGATATATATAGTATGAATGGGCCTTACTCAGCTTTAGTACTCAGTGCCCTTAAATGTGGCAAAATGTATTATTTCTCAATAAGAAGATTTAAAAAAAAACAAGAAATATTTTATTTACAAAACTTCCCGAAATCGAGGCTTCAATCTGCTGATCAGCTAAAAAATTCGAATTATTAGGTATTAAAAAGTCATGAACACCAATTTGCTTTCCACTTGAATAGTAAAATAATATGATCATAAAATCGAAAAAAATATAGAAAATTTAAACATGTTCTATTGGAAAAGAGAAACAGAGGACGTGTAGAAAAAAAGACGGATGGAAGGTATTCTTGAGTCTATGGCAATGGTAATGATAAATAAATCAAAATGAAAACAGAACTGTTTATCACGCTTCAAAATTTAGATAAAATTTGAATAAATACAATTTTTTTCCTTTTGATATTCAAAGAAAAAATTGAGTAAGTATACTAGTAGACAGGTTGGACTTTTCTAGATTCTATAGATTATATAAAGTCAATGATTGACAACAGTAGGGACATACTGAATTTTTTTTTTAATCTATTCCGATTTTATCATATCAGGTTTATCAACTGAATAAATGTACAATATCACAGTAAGCAAAAAGTATGGATACTAAAAGTGAGTTGAAAATCAATTTTATGAAATTCTATTTCTATATATTATGAGTGATAAATATTCAAGACGCAGTCATAATGAATATTTTATTGCTGCCGACTTTTCAACCCAAACATGTGGATCATCTTCAGGGCTGAAAATTTGTTTAATACAATCAGAGATATAATGTTATACGACAGATAATGTTTAATAATAAAAAAAAAATAAATATTAATGATACATGAAATAGACAAATGAAATATGTAAAAAGTTATACAAACTAAAAATAATGTATATAATCAATTTATTAAAAAAAAAAAATTTTCTCTTATCAACCGTGTACCGAGCACTGATGGTTTTCAGGTACTGACACTTTGGTAAGTAACTAAAAGGGTAGGTGGAGGATTTTCCAGATGTACTTTTAAGAAATCAAAAGATAGGTACACATAGTCAGAGGGAGGAGGTGGATAACATTTCTGTTTGTAGAATGAAAATCTGTTTGCATCTATAGTTATCTATAGTTATAAGTTTTATATATATATATATATATATATATATATATATATATATATATATATATATATATATATATATATATTATATAAGTCACTCATAATTTAATTTAAGTGTCCTTTGAGAGAGATTGTAATATTTTTCAATAAACAAGTTTAAAAAAAAATAACTTATAGTTATTTTATACTAGAAGATTATTCTAATACAATAGTATTTATGGGTTACTTAAAAATAAAACATATTGACCTATTTACACTAAATTAGAAATATTAAAAACATTTTCATGACTCACTAGTTTGAAATCCTAATCCACTTGTACAAATATTACTAACGTACATACTGAGGATCTCTGTTATTGCTTGCCACTGCTTTTCATATTCTTGCCATCCTTAGTCATTTTACCCCAGATAAATGACACTTTTATTCTTAGGGAACTAAAATTTATTCACTAAATGACTGAATAGGATTTTTTTTTCTATTTTATATTTATAGGGCTAAACCATCGAATTCCTCTCGCATCCAATCCTTACAATCCAAAATCCTTCGTAAAATCCTCAATGCTCCTTGCTTTGTAACTAATAAAATTATCCATAAAGATTTTAATGTTCCTTATGTTTCAGATCTGGCCCAATCCAGATACCTATCCTTCCAGAATAAACTTCAGAATCATCCCAACCCTCTCGTTTCTAACCTTGCTTCCTCTTCAATTCCTGATAACCCTCCGAGGCGTCTGAAAAGAAGATGGCCCCGTGATCTCCTAATGTAGTCATATCATTGGAGTGCTACCATTGGGTAGTTACTCAGCAAGTGTATTCATGTCATTATATCAATTATGTCCAAATTTACTTGATGTATTTATGTAATACAGTTGTAAATGTCATAAAGAAATTTTAAAAAAATATATTCATAGGGAAGCGAATGATATGACTGAGAAATCCTAATATAATGTAAACTTCTACAAGATCTCTCATCTAGCTCCTTTTTAATCGCCTCCTAATGAGTGTTTCGATCGACTAAAAGAGAAAAAAAAATGTTCTTTTCTTTCGGATATTTATTTATTATGATTAAATGATGCTTTTAATTTTGACTGAATTAGGTATTATTTATTTACAACAACTTCTAAAATGTCAGAATACGGAAAAGAGCATTGTATTGCATATTTATTTATAATCAAGCTGTAATTCTAGGAGTTACCTGTTACCTGGAGATAAGGACAATAGCGGTGATTAGAGCGACAGGGGGCAGAAAGGAGGGACCCGCCCTGATTAAGAAGCCCCAGATCAAGCATTGTCCTCCGCTCACAATCTCATTTCCATCTGAATCTGCCTCCAGCCTCAAGAAACAACTTGCCCCCTTTCAACCTCTCTAACTCCACTAGTCAGTGCCTCAACATAAACAAATTTCTATTTACAACCGGGTTCGAGGCCCTTCTCATCTTATCTTCAATGCAAACAAATCTCAAAAGCCAGGTTTGTCGGGACCAGGCTATATGTACAGATTTAATACCCTCTACTTCAAGTCGACTTCCTTCTAAAGTTGTGTTTCAAAATGTTCAGTAGAAAGACAGAAATGTCATTTTATTGATCATACGATTTTTTTTTTTTCCAAAGTTTTCTTTCTTAACTGCTAAGTGTTACAGTTTGTTTTAATGAAACAAATGATAGAAATTCCTTATCACATATATTATAGATATATTAGAAGGATATGACCTCAACTATCGAAAAATGTTTTTGATTTGGAACATAAGCTATGATACTAATTTGCTTTTTTTTAATTTTACATAATTTCTTTCTTATACGGTATAGCGTTTTTCAATATGATGAAGATCATTTCCCGTTTATTCATATTAATGCTGCTGTCCAAACTTATAACTTATAAACAAAAAATATTAACAAGATCTTTATTAAATATTATTGTTATTATAAATTCTACATCGTAGTTACGAAATATAGTAAAATAATTTCGCTCAAACTTTTAAAATATGCATTTTTAAATTTCAGAAGTAGATTGGTAGAATAAATTAAGGATTAATCCCGCCTTCGTTTTATGAAGTAAGTCAGCTTGGAATTTTTGATGGCGGTATGTATTAAATCAGTTTTTTTTTTTTTTTTTAAATGTAGGATGTCTTAAATACGTCTTATTATGCCGTCCTGAAATTATCGGAGCAGCTTTCCCTCCGTGAGTGATATGTATGCCAGCAGTTAGCTCGATGAAAGAGAAGGCTAATACATTATAATTTTATGTAACATTAATACGAGAAGAAGGGATAGATTAAGAGATGTCAACAGGAGATTTAGTCTGACTTAGATCTAAAAATTTATATTTATATTCATTCCGAAGGAGAAACCTTGCAATAAATATAAACACCCAGACAAGTCAGGTCGGATCCCACCCATCAACACGAATAAAATATCTCTGGTATATTCAGTGTTCCATAAACATCGATTAGAGCTTAAGTAACCTTATTTTCGATTGCTCCTTAATAGTTGGCCCTTTCTCAGACACAGTTCGGTTTCTTAGATCGAGGACTAACGTGGAGCGAACAAACTTAAAAGACAAGAATACATCCGTAGATATGGCCATCTATTTTGACCAAACACCTTAAACTTTTAACTGTCAACAAATTACTGACCTATTTCCAATTAAAAACTAAAACTGTACAAAGTCTTTCGAACAATAGTTGACGGTCCGTTCTAGACCTGACCTTAATATCCCAATTGTCCTTGCCCTTATCCTATTGTAAATATTGGATAATACGTAGTATGGCTGTATTTAAGTTGTTATTTTAAGTAGATTAAGTTTCATTTTTTTATATATATATATTTATTTTTATGAATATTATTTTGCTGTTGGTCTATTTTATTATGAATATTATTTTGCTGTTGGTCTATTTTATTTTTATTGGTGTCTTGTACATATGTTGCGAATGAACTCGCTATTTATACCTGTATAACATTCTCAGTGACAGAATGTAATATTATTGAATAAAGAAATATGTTTAAAAAAAATGTAGTTGGCCAAGCAGAAGCTTAAAGTTCAGTCTATTTTCGCTGCTTTCGCCACCTATAGTTTACATTATACTAGCACTCGGGTTAGACCATAATTTTTGGGTATGATCATAATTCAACGTAGTAGATCGGATTAAACTCCTCTTGGTTTTAAGTAGTTGATATGTAAATTACAATTTTTGTTTAGCTGTCTAATCTATTTTATATTAAAGTATTATAACATCCATTCCATTGACTTTATCAGTTGCACTTAATTTTCTAAAAAATTTTCTCTGCATTTAAATATTATGACTTATGTTTCTTATTTTATTCTATTCTATTCTATTTATTATCATTACTTAAATTTTATAAAATTAAGCAGGTCGAAATTAAAATATTAACTGGTAATTTTAGTTTTGGAGAAAAACAAACAAACATTAATTGGAGCTTAATTGGAGAGTTTGATGAATGAATGGATCTGGTACCTGCCAAAAAAAGATTTTGCCCCACGCACCAAAATGTATCGAAAAGTTATTGTAAGCCCAAGTTGTTTGTGAAAAAAAAAGAAATGTAATGAAAATCATGTAATAAGGAACTATTTTACATAAGAAAGATTTTTTTTTATAATTTTTTACATTTTTATTTGTTTATTCAGAAATATTACATTCTGTCATAATCAAGAACATTTATAATAGTGTTCAGAGAGCACACTCACTCTATAAATAATACATAAACTAATAATAATAAAAATAAATGTATATAAACAAAAGAACTAAACTAATAAAAATAACAACAAAAACAAATGCATACTATCGCCTCAAAAATGGAAACGACCCATATTTTTAATAGTGCTATAGAGTTTTGCCATGTTGAATAGGGGTTAATTTCAATGAGCCAAAGAAATGACAGTACATATTTTAAATATGAGAAGGAGTTGGTCGGGGGGTGCGTTCAAATAAATACTAAATTGAAAAAAAAAAGTATTTTTTAATGGTTTCATCAGCGTTTCGGCCCACCTTGCAAGTCTTCTTTTGGTCTATAAACGATACAAAATATGAAAGGCACATGGTAAAAAATAAAATAAATAAATTGTAAGTAGATATTAAATAAGAAACACTTGTCTGATAAAGAAATAATAAGATGACATCAGAGATATAGGTGGTGACAGTTTAGTTAAAATATCAAGATAGAAGATACAAAAAATAGAATACATATATGTATTTGTTCAATACATATATAAGATACAAACAAATATAGAAAATAAGTATGAATAAAAATAGAAAACAGTGTTAAAAAAACAACAAAGAAAAACTTTTTTTTAACTTAAATGCTATATTTCCTCTGTTTTCTATTTTTATTTATACTTCTTTTGTATGTTTATATATATATATATATATATATATATATATATATTTATATAATACTTGATATTTTAACTACACTGTCATCTTATTATTTCTCTATCAGATTTTCTTATTTAATATTTGCTTATAGTTCATTTATTTTATTTTCACCGTATACCTTTTATACTTTGTATCTTTTGTACCCCTGATGAAGAAGACCTGAGAGGTGTTTCGAAAAATCTGATAAACAATTAAAATCAACGGCGATCATTGGTAAAAAACGTGAGCAGGGGTCAAACTGTGGCGGCAATCTTAAAATATTTTGAGAGGTTTAAATAAAAATTTGCAAGCTTTACTTTTGCGAAAAAGATGGTCTGGATTAAGATATCTGTGGATATAGCCCGAGGTCGGGCGGGAGATGCTAGATATCTCATGGACTGCTCCCCGGACAATTTGTAACTTTAATGAAAGCCACCTGTTGGGAGATAAATCTCATTAGGAGATAATTTTAGAAAAAGGCTCTCTTTAATATCTGGTGTTTATTTAAATCGCCGCTGGCCCAAGGGCAAACAGCTGCATCCCACCTTTAATCAAATGTCAGTCGCGGTTGGAGGCGGAATTTTCGTGAGGTTTCTTGTATATTATGTTCATAACATCCGAGCTGTGAAAATAGAGATATAAATATATGTAAATATATATACACAAACAAACGTTAAATATTTATAGATAAGAGTTAATAATTTATTTATAATATATCATCGGCCACATCCATATAAAAAACTGTTAGTTCTTGTGAAAAATATTTATAGAAGTTAATTTTAAACACAAACGTATGCTTTTGTCAGAATGATGCCATCATTATTTAATAATTAGTGAATACATTAAGTACAAGGTGTTATTACAACAAAAACTGATGAAAATTTTATCCTTTTATTTTTAGTAGTAAAAAGGCTAAATTTTACGATAAAAAATCGTAAAATCTTGGTATTAAAATAATATATATGGGTCACTCCGCCAAATGATATGAAATTTGATCCCAATAAGATTGTTGCTTTAGTGTAAAATGTATTTTATATAGTCCAGTTACTAAGATTTTATAAAATTATTTCATAATATATTATCAAATATACTTAATACTTAATACTTCAGTATGAACGAAAAAATAACAGAAAAACAGAAAAAAACAAAAACAATAATAAATTATGCCGTAACATCTAGTATTAGCAAATAAGAAATATAATATTAAAGTATAAAAATATGACACCAATTTGAAATAATAAAAAAATAAATAAATAATTTATGTCTATATTCACATAATTAGTTATTAACAATTTTACATGGAGCTAAGTGTATAGAAAATAGTTAAAGAGATGGGATTCTAATATGGGGAGAGTATTGGTTAAGAGTGTGGATAAATTGAAAGATGAAAGATGCCAGGAATTTCAACGTGAGGAATGATTTAGTCATTTCAGCTCTTCATAAAAAATAGAGGAAGAGGTGTCCCTTGGTACTCTAAAAATGGAACATTAAATTAAATTTATTAACCGTTTGGGTTTTACCACGAGATCTACAGAAACACCACTGCATAACGCACTACCGTAGTTGAAGCTAGAGACTATCAAGGAAGTAACCAGAAGCTTACAAGTTTCAAATAGAAATGTTCACAAAGTGGTGGAGGTAATTTAGACGTTTTAAGGTGAAAAAGGCACTGCCGGTATATTGGAAACATCTTTTTTTTTTAGGAAAGTGTTTTACCAAAAATTATTCCAATGTTTTTATTGATTTATATTTTATTACGATTCTATAATATAATATTCCTTTCATCACTGAAATTATCTAAACCAATTAGTTTTAATACTACAGGTAAGTCCTTCTTAAAAAAAAACTGTTTAAAGTATCCCTTTCGAGATCTTGATTTTTTTTTTATTAATCTAAGCTAAGCCGCTCTTTCTTTGAATCATTTAGTTCTCATTTCCCTTTTTGTTGGTCAAAGGACCTAATTGACAGCAAAACCATTAGTAAGGACAATCAAATCACGGGATGATTATCTTCTTTAATTACTTATTTCTTGTGAGCCAAAGAGGTTGCTTCCCGCTAATACTACAAAAGAAAAGGTCTCTTATCTTTCTGTATAGATATTAAAGTTTGATCACGGATTAAAAACAAATAAGACCATTATGTCAATAATGTTATTTTTAAATTATAACTTTTAAGTTATTTAAATGGAGGAAAATGTTTAAAAAGGTCATAATAATAATGAACTAAATATTTATCCTGAAAAAAATCCCTTTTGAAAGAAACAAAAAGAAAAAAAAATAAGGTGTATGCAGTAAACGATATAAGTGAAAACATCAACAAGGTGAAATTGACAATATGTAATATAAATTATAAATAATAGCTGATTATAAAGATAATGCAATGCCGAACATTTCTCTCGTCCCTTGTTCTTTTTAATATTTAAACTGTACTCTTTATTTTTTTTAAAATGTATTTTTAGCTTTTGTTCTTAAAATAATTCACCTTTATTCTAATTGTCTTTGTTAAGTTAACTCCTTTTAATATTTAACTTTCAATTTTTATAAATTTAATTCAATTTTGCTATCATATTCATCTTTAAGTATTTTTAACTTTCTAAATATTAAATTATAAATGTTAGCTGTTGTTTTATTATGAATGCCTATGTAGTAGTTGATTGTTCTTTTTAATATTTAACAATTTCCTCTTTCCTTATACTTTTTAATATTTAAACTGTACTATTCAACTCCCCCAACTTTAATATTAATTTTTAATTTTTAAAAATGTATTTTAACTTTTGCTCTTAAAATCATTAAATTTTATTTTAATTGTCTTCGTTAATTTATGTATTTTTAATATTTAAATTTCAATTTTTATAACTTTAATTCAATTGTTCTATCATATTATTCTGTGGCTATTTTTAATTTTCTAAACTTTAAATTGTATTTGTTAGCTGTAGTTTTGTTATGTATGCCAATGTAGTAGTTGGTCCAACTGTAATATAGGGCGAAAATGACCCAGGTAGTTGAAGAATCCAAAACATTTATAAATAAAATAAAATAGATAAATTTCCCTCATTTACCGTATGCAGGTTCAATTTTTAATTTCTGAGATATTTTAATCTATATCTTCAATAAAACTCGTTATAATTTTATTTTAGACATTATTTTTCTCTTTTCGCCCCTCTAAAACGGTGTCGCATTAAGATACCATTTTGAATACTAGCATCACAAAGGAGATGAAATACTGAACATTTCCCTATCTAACAATATGCAGGTCCAATTTTTAGTTTCTGAGATATTTTAATCCATAAGCAAAAAACACCTTAATAAATCAACTTCAGCCGATTGTACCAGATCGTTACACATTGGAGATCTGATTGCTCGATCTAATTCACTTTTCACCGAAAAAAGTGCAAAACGCGCCTTGAAGTGAAAATTAGACGAGGATGCTGCAATTAGAGCTGCTGATTTGGTAGACGTCTTTGATTTGTAAACAGAAGGCACTGGCTTTGTGTTATTGCTTCGCAACATTCAATTATCCTGCCCTGATCTTAGGTTTCTTATCTTTTCTATCGTATATGAACGTTGAATGTTATTCTTTACCTGCAATTTAGGGTCACAATGGAGTGTATTTGAAGATTTTCAATAATAAACGTGTATAGATTTTCATTCTTTTAGTGAATTTTTACTCGTTTACATGTATATATAAACTATCATAAAAAGATCCTTTAAATATGGTTGATCCATTCAAGTTAAGAAATTTTTCTCATCATTGGTTACAAATGTTATTTATGAGAGTTTTTATAAAAATTTTGTATAATCATCCGAAATACCAAAAATTGATAAGAAAAGAACAGTCAAGCGACATTTAGTAAAAACAGATTAAATATAATTAATGGAAAAATATATCCTTTGTATTCTGCGACAATGTAAACCTCAGGTTTTTTTCTCAGCCAGAGGGAAAATTCTTGCTCACGTTTTTCTTCGTTCTGAGTGATAGCCCTCGTTGGTAAAAAGTTACGAGAATAATTTATCACATCCTTTATAATTTTTCATTGTTTTTAATGATAACATTGTGAGAAAGGATATATGTATTTTTTTTAGATTTAACTTTTGGATGCAGGTGTGTGTACACTCACACATATGAATATATTATATTATTAGAAGATAAAGCCTTAAGCATCTTAAATAGCAGTACATAACTTACACCTTCGTTAATCTGATATTATAAGATCTTAAAAACGTGAGATTATCTTAAAACCATGGATTATCATATCTCTTGGTACCCAAAATCAAATTAATTTATCATAAACTGAATAAACGTTTAACCGTTTGCATCGGCTCTTATATATTTCTTTATGATAATGATTTCGAATAAAAAAAATGATTGATTAGTTGTTTATTGATATTTAAAAAACTTCAGAGTCAATTCTGAATCTTACTGTAATTTAGATGGTTAAAAACAATATATACAACATTTCCTGTGCGGAAATATAAAAACATTTTGTAAAAAAAAAAAGTAAAACATTTTGAAAAAAAACTAACGATTGAAGTGAAAAGAAAAACAGAAATTAGGAAGAAAAACAACAGAACGTTAGGAACATAATCAGTAATTCTTAAAGCTAAAACTTAAACAACCGTACACTGCAATCGAAATTTGATCTAAATATTTATTTCATGATTTCAAAATTCTGGAACATCATTTTGGGATGTGAAAAGGAATTGATGAAGAAGTTGAAGACTGTGAGGACAAAGAAGATACATGGCTGATTTCAGACCTCAAGGAAAGAGATATGGTATGTTTAATTGTTTCAGTTCTTTGGGATTGAATATGAATGTCGAAAACACGGAATCTTGTATTCTGGTAATGGACTTCGGGTTTAAACTGTGGGAAACTGTAGATGTCGGAAGAGTCGCCAGGAGTTGATAGTTTCGAATGGGTAAGATCCAAGGAAATATTATTGGCGGATAGAACGAAATAGGCACTTCAAATCGTCGTAAAGGTGGGACACATGAGACCCTGTTTACGAGAGAAGTGCCGAAGACAAATCTTAGAAAGGAGTTTATCACTAAACGACCGTAGCCAAAGTGTGGGAAAATAAGAGAGGGTACAAGGAGCTTGCGGATAGGTTGTGGAAGTAGATTACCAGAGCGATGAAATGACTTAAGAGTACCTATTGAACTTCGTGAGACGAGGGCGATGCGATATAGGTTTTCCAGAAGAGGTGTATTGTATTGGTGTAGGTAGGTAGTATTATTGGTTCTAAATATTAACTGCTTGAGTCCGGAAGGAAAGGAAAGACTGAAATCAAAGAAGAGAGCTGTTGGAGAATGATGGAAATTTTAATTGAATTTTCTTTCTTTTTTTTTATTGCCCTGTCATACATTTTTGCCTTACGTGATTAAATGGGAATACATGGCAGTTGAGCGTGATGAGCAGCACAATCACATTCTTGCACATCCGTTGGCCATGTTTTACATAAAAAAAATAATAAATCAATTTTGAATACAATAGGGAAAAAAAAACAATTTCAGAGAGGTAAAGTAGAAAAAATGAAAAGTTAAATTTTAGACTAATGGAAAAAAAAGGTAAACGAAATTAGAGTTAAATGTGGAATTATAATTAGAATTCAGAATTAGTTTATTTTAAGATAATGCAATTTAATGTATATAGAGATTATGTATAATGTGAATGGATTGGAGTCAAATTATGTATCTATAAATACTGTTAATAGTAATAAAAATTTGTAGTGCTGATGCACCCGGAGTTTTGTTGTCGCCGAGTGGGGACCAGCGAGTTGGGAAAGAGGGAGAGATAAAGATGGGGATAAGAACAAGTAGTTGTTCCTCATGGTGATCGATTCGTCGGATTTAAAAACAAGTTAATGTTAGTTTAATTTTTACCGCTGCTGGATGTTTTTTATTAACTAGTGTTTTAATAA
Source organism: Nezara viridula (assembly GCA_928085145.1). Classification (NCBI taxonomy): domain Eukaryota; kingdom Metazoa; phylum Arthropoda; class Insecta; order Hemiptera; family Pentatomidae; genus Nezara; species Nezara viridula. Next base: position 135,808,796 of record OV725079.1, read on the forward strand.
AAATATATTTTTTTGTGTGTTCTATGAGACATTTATTATTTATTTTCCTTTTATTTTACCTTTTTTTGTGGTTTGTAAAAGTTTACAAATACATTTATTGATAGTAGTCAGTACTCTTGTCTCTTTGAATTGCATGCGTAGATCATATACAATTACATTTGCTGCGGTATGTTTCCCCTTGCTTCTCAGTCCAAAAATGTACGACTCCGTCAAAATTTACCTCCCTCAAAAATTAAAAAAAAAAAAACCGTCAAAATATGAGCTCTCAAAAATTTTGATGGCGCAACTAGCGCTACGAAACCCCTTTCTGAGCAGCCCTGGTTCTCTCGTCATTTCTGAGGCTTAGTCTAAATAATTTCCACTTCTGTGGCCGTTCCGCTACTCTCTTAAAAATTGGGTTAGCCACATAATGCAGGATATCAAAAAATTATATCGCCCGAGTGTTATAAAGTCCGTCAAAGTCGGTAGTTCTGAGGTCTGTTCCTGGCCTCTGTAACGAAGTGTCCCAGTCCTTAAAACTGCTTGAGCTTATTTGTAGCTGAGACTGATATATTTGATAACATTGGCGCTCCATAAGAAGGGCTAGTCTTATATACAATAAAATGCTTATATTTATTGATAATTTGAGAGAGAGGGATAGATCTGGTGGGGTCAACATCTTTATATTTTAGTATATAATAAAAATAGTCTATATAAATTGATCTGCACTACATTATTCTTCATCTGGCAGTTGTGGAATAGTGTTATATGGCGGAAATACAAGTATCCTATACTCTTTACAGGTCTATTTGTTTTTACATTACCTTATAGAAACTAATTAAATTTCAACCACTCTGCTAACATATATTTTAAAAATTGATGGAAGCCATGATTATGGTCATTTGAATAATAATTATTAATGAACTGTTTGCAAAATTATCCTATAGTATAACAGAACAACCTCGTCTACAGACGGTAGTGATACAAACTAATAGAGTGACGGCCCAATATCGTAAAGACTAGCTCAGCTTAAGAGAAGAGATCCAATGGGGGCAGTTTGCATGCATTAAGGAGCGGGTTAGGGAAAGAAGGCTAGTTACGGGAGAAGGGAACGGAGGGTCGTTGGCTAGTCTTTAATAAAGTCACCCGGCCCATCATCTGTATTAGGCACCAGTTTAGCCTAAAATATTCGGCTCCGAACCTTCCTTCTAAAGCATTTTATTACCTTGTTCCCGTCCCAAATGGGCAGTCCACAATTTGTGAGAGGTATTAGTTACTACAATATACCATAGAGTGCCTAAGGAATATATAGTCTATACAACTCTGGTATTTATAAATCCATTTGGTATATACTATATTAAAAAAAAGAGTAATTACTATTTGTTCTTCAACTCGCTAAGATAACAAAAGTGAGAGGGTACTTCAGAAGTTTGTCCAAAAAGGAGGGAAAAATGTCAAACAATTTTTTTGAAGACAGATTCTCAATTCTTGATCTATAATAACATTTAATTTTGAAAATAGGTTATATTTCTCCGAAGTTGATTCTTGGAAACAAACTCATAACTGAATTCAGAAGATTCAATGTATTATTGTTTATGCATCTCTAAGGCTCCTAAGCCCACTTTACTGTCTTTCTGTATTATTCTAAAGGGACTCGTCCAAGAATAAAAAAAGTATTATTATTTTTTATTGTCTTAGCTTTCTCAGATTTCTGTAATATCATCCACATCCCTTAAAATCATTTCAAGGAAATGTATATGAACGTAAAAATTTGAAAAATTACTTATTTAAAAACTTTCTGATAATCCTGCACGTACCGAGCAAGACTGCTTTTTGTGCTGTTTTTAAATGCTGCAAATCAAGTTCAAGCTGTTGGTTACCCTCTACCGTGCTTTCCAATATTAACCCATTAGAAGATATGATTATTGGAGTAATCTGCACTTTTTCCAAGTGATACAGTGTTTTTAACTCGAAAGCAAGTTCTTGGTACTTTTTAATTTTTTCGGCCCTGGTGGTTTCCAAGTTGGTATCACAAGGTACCGCTATATCTATAATTTCTCCAGTTTTATTTCTTTTGTTTATAAGTAATGTATCCGGGTGGTTATGCAATACCCTATGGCCCGTTATTATATTTTGATCCCAATAAACTTTTATATTCCTATTTTCATCACTCTCCAGTAGCTCCAATTTTCTACATATACTTTGGTGATATATTAATGCGACATTATTACGCCTCATGACGTATTCCGTTCCTGCCAGAGTATCACAGCCATTGGTAACATGTTGGATAGACCCATGCGTCCTCGAGCAAAGCCGACACTTATCCGTGGCCAGACTTTCTTTTAATTATTATAATTAGATTTCTTGGAACGTCATAAGAAAGCTTAACTGACATATTGAAACTAATTTTGATGAAGATGCTGCTAACGTATGTAGTTGTATATGACACTGTAGTTGCATATGTATATGGCCAGAAAACATATACGGCACTCAGATGTAACTAAATAAATAAATAATGTTGTTTTTTTCCCTAACTTCATATGTCTTTTTTCGTATCTTAATTTCTTTGTCGTTATTTTTTTCAAAAATTAAAATTTTGAAAATGGTAAAGAATGTTTTGTTGTTTTCTAAAATTATATTAAATAACTTTTATTTCCATGTAGGACATTGGGATGGTTGGACAGTGTGTTATAAATCATTCAAGCAGAGAATATCTGTTTAGTTTTTGCAGGGAGAGTTTCCCCACTTATTTCCTGACCCGACCGTATTTCACGGCTATCAGCAAGTTGAGATCATCCCCAACAGCTGAGGTCATCATTGCCCTTGGCTCTGTCTAAAGTATGTCAATTGCGAAATGAAATAGAAAAAGGCATATTAGAACTAGAAGAATATAAAGTTTTCGGAGCTCCTCTTCCTTCTCTCCATTCAGAATTACCCTATTCTCTATCAATTCTGACCATACTTAATGCCATGAAATTAAAATACTCTGAGTGAATTATATCAGTTCATTTTAATTCTTATTCTACTCTCGAGCAAACAATACACATAGATATTAATAATAAATACACATATTTGATCACATAGTCCTACCTTATTTTATTTTTCACACCAACGTTTCAGTCCCCGATGCCATCTTTAAGAGACGAAAACCTATTTTAAACATTGATAACCCATTTGGACTAAATCTCTCTTGACAAGGATAACTTTTTCTTAAAGGTAAATTGAATGTAATCTTAATTTTGATGTTGAATTGTTTGAATAATAATCCATTGTGTAATAATTTGCAGCGTTTTCATCTATGAAAATTATGGAAAATGGAAAGTGTTAAATCAGGTGGTTGTTGAAGTTTTTCGATTTAGTGAGATACTAATAAATCATTAACACACACTTGCTTTCCATTTGAAAAATAATTTGATAATGAAATTGAGAAAAAACGTCGTTTTAAAAGTATAGGTGCATATAGACAGAGAGTGTTGCTACCTCGCCTTTTAGGCTATACGGGATTTTACCGGGCCGGGGGGTGAGGGCGGGGAATTTAAAATCCCCTCCGGCACCGGGACGCGAACTCGTACTTTTTATATCATCTCAAATCTCTGTTATCCGGTTGCCAGGCAACTAGCGGTGCTGTGCACACGCTTTAGCCTATTCGGCCGCTCCGCCCCCTAACAGACAGAGAATGTTTTGTGTGACTTCATGTATTTCCGTTTATTTTTTTTCGGAATTCGGATTCGAAATGTTTTACGACCTTAATATGCAAAACTACTTTCCCTTAATATATAAAAAGTAAAAAGTAACAAAAAGACAGAAGAGTTAAATAAAAGATAGGTCAAAGTAAATTACTGTATGTGTATTGTTTTGTCCAGAGTTAAACAAGGATTAAAATGGATCAATGGATTTAATACACACTGAATATTGAAATTACCTACTGTTAGATATGTCAATGCCTCAAAGGTTAAGCACCAAATAGTTAATTATAATTCCGAGAATCGTTGGGATTTGAATACCGGATTCAACTGCAGATTCTCTCTTCCTGGTCTTATTTCATTTTATCTAAAAAGGCTTTATACTGGTTGATAAAATATCTATAGCTTAGTACTGTTAAATGAAACAATTTGGTGCTTTTATATAAATAAACATTGTACAGAATACTTTGAAAGGGTAAGCATTTAGAAGACCACACATTGCAGAATCAATAAACATGCACCAGGTTTATATAATTAATGTAATAGGATCGAAAAACTTGAAATGGAATTGTAAAGTTGTTGAGTTTAGCATAACAGAATTTCAAAAAAGTTAAATCGTGTTGAACTGACAATTTAAACCCCAAGAGACCGAAACGTAGGTGGACGTTATATATAAGCCTGTTTTTACGTATCCGAGATATGATTGCATCGAGATATTCACAACTGCATTTTTTTTTAAAATTTATCTAACATTTTATTGAGAAAAAAAAACATTTTACCTCAATTAAGGGCATTGAGTATTTAGGATGAATGAAACACAAACATACCATATATACAATAAAAGAAAAACAAGATTATAAAAAATTCCCTCTCAGACGCATGACTAAGATGGGAATCCAGTGAAGGCTAGGAGAGGGCACTAAAGCCACATACGCTCATGACTTGAGTGGAGAAGTTGGCCATCGCCAGGACTCCAATGACGTCTTTACAAAAGATCTCGAGGTCACTGCCGCTTCAACCTTCGAAGAGGATTGTATTAATGACTGGAACTGGATAAGGATTGTGCTAAGGGATTAGGAGGATAAATTAGGTTCTGTTAAAAATTTGAAAATCGGTATGGAATGACGTCAAGGATATATGGGATGTTAAGGTCATGATGTAAGGTTTCGTTCGTAACATAATAAGGAGCATTGACTATTATACGGAGGGCGTTAGACTGGAAGGATTGGATGTGTTTGATGTTAGAAAATTTGGTCGTCCCCCACAGTTCAAGTCTGTAGGTCCATATGGGTTTTAGTATGGTCTTGTATATTAATAGTTTGTTTTCAATTGAGAGATTAGATTTTCTGTTAAGTAGTCTGTATAACTGGCCAAGTCGTCGGTTAAGCTCTTGTCTTTTAAGTCTGGTATGTGGATTCCATTTTAGTCTTTTGTCTAAAAGGAATCCAAGATACCGAACTGTGTCTGCGATGGGAAGAAATACTGAGCTGAAAAGGATATGTGGTCTGGATCTGCGGCGGAGGGTAAAGGTGACATGCTTGCATTTGGATTAATTGATCTTGATGCGCCAATTGTTGCACCATTGCTCTATTAGGGAGATGTGTCTTTGAAGGTTGGTGTTTCAGGGTCTGCGTGGGAAGAGAGGATGGCGGTGTCGTCAGCAAATGTTGCTAGAAGGGTATTAGGATGGGTTGGAATGTCAGCTGTGAAAAGGATGTAGAGAACTGGGCCCAAGACACTGCCTTGTGGAACACCAGCCTCAACTGGATAATAGTTGGAGATACCACTGCAAATAGATGTTATATTTATTTTCGGATTCGATAAATAATTTAAAATTATTACGGTTGCTATTGATAAAGAGTGATCTAATTATAGTTTACTAACTATAAAAAATAATACATAAAATGTAATATGTCAGTTATAAATTTATATTGGAGTGCTACCAATGGGTAGTTTCTCTTCATGTTTTACATGTCAAGTTACTTATTTCATATTTACTAGTTGTATTTATCATTATACAGTTGTATATTTCAATAAGAAAAAAATATTTATTAATTGAATATTTAACGTAATTTTTTTTTATTGCTTTATTGAGTATTATAACAATCTGTCTCTTGGACATTGGTTATACTGAGGTAGGATGACATTCACACTATATGTTCAAAAAAATAAAAAATAAATAGAAACAAAATAATAATCGAAATAACATAATTTTAAATATGATAAATGTTAGTGAAATGACGTAGGCCATTCTGCAGCAGTTGAATCGTTCAAATTAATTTTCGATGACTTTTTTGCAAATTTCGAGATTTATCTCGGCTATAACATGGTGAATGTTAGTTTTAAGGTGCTCTATATTTGCAGATTTGTTAATAAAGACGTAACTTTTAAGAATAGCCCATTGAAAAAAAAATTACCAGCGTCAAGTCGCTTGATCTTGGTGGCTAATTGACCGTGTCAATTGAAGTCACCGTGATTTGTAATAATGCGACCACTGAACATTTCACATTACCCGTAATATGTCGAATTTCGTGGCGTATTGCTGAAACCACTTATCTTCAACATCAATTTCATCGGTTTTGTGGCATAAAAGTCGGTTAACACAGTTTAAGTATTAGCAGCATATGATAGTTTAAAAAATAAATATCTTCTGACCACAATGCGCACCACAGTATCTTTTTGGGTATGAAATGGTTTATCGTGTATCACGTGAAGATTTTCCTTATCTCGAACGCGTCAATTCCTTTTATTAACATGCTTTGACATTTGGAAGTAAGCTTCGTAAAAGAAAAATATTCTCTTTGAAAAATAAGCATCAACTTCCAGCTGCAGTAAAACCCAATCATCGTAAATTCTTCACTGGTCTCTGGGCTTCAGTTCTTGAGTTCTCTGTATTTGTACGGGTGTATCACTCTGAAATCGTATCAACCTTTATATTCAGTAAGCCACCTAATTGTCCAAAATCCAAGACATACTCGTACAATTTCATTGTGACTTATTAAAACTTAATTTAAGCTATATTTTCGTGGTTAAATGTAAATTTTAAAATATTGGAAATAATCATATGGGCTTGCAGAGACCGAACCGAGGCCGAGACCGAAACAGCTTTTTTTATGTTTAAGACTGTCCATCTTCAGAGATCGGTATCTACTTCAATGTTTAAAGTTTGATAAAATCTGTAAGTAGTATTGAAATGGAATACATGTAAAAGTTTTAAAAAATACGCCTTTGTTACTTCTTTAAACATAATGAATACTTGAAATTTATTTATAATAAAAATTAAAATATTTTAAATCTATGTATCGTTTTTTTATGAAAAGAACCTTCATATTCGTTTCAATCAGTGGTTTATATATATATATATATATATATATATATATTTATAATAAAAATTAAAATATTTTAAATCTATGTATCGTTTTTTTATGAAAAGAACCTTCATATTCGTTTCAATCAGTGGTTTATATATATATATATATATATATTATATATATATATATATATATATATATATATATATATATATATATATTATATATATATATATATATATATATATATATATATATATTCGTATATATATGTAGATTCCTATATGTATGTATATTCGTTCCTATGATGACCCTAAAAAATTCAGATCACCTAGTTTTATATTAATGTTCACAGGTGTTTGAAAGCACCGCAGCTTTAGAACTAACCATTAAAACCCCCTTGCGGGCAGATGGTACGTCCAAGGTCTAGAATATGCAAAACAAGCTAGTGACAGCTTAGTAAAGTCCAGTAAATAACTTAGGAGCAGGCCACTTAGTACGTCGTAAAGTTTACAGCTTTAAGTTTCTATCTCCGGAGATATGGTGCTTTTTGATAGCATTTGACAAAATGTCATTTTTTATCATAATTTATGAATCAGCTGGCCAACTTAGTATGAAATTCAAGAATCATATTCCTGATGAATATTGTAAGTTTTTATTTTTATTTAATAATTACTATTGGACAGGAAGTGGTTATCTTTGAATAGTTTTATTACACGGTATGAATTAACGAGAAGGAGTTGTTTGGGGGTGCGGTGAAATAAATATTAAATTTTAAAATACTATTTTAATCGTTACGCCGAAGTTTCGACCCACTTTGGAGGTCTTCATCAGGGCTACAGAATATAAAGGTACAGGGTGAAAATAAAATAAAAGAATCAATAAATATTTTTTTTCATATAGAATTATATATATTTACTAAATCTATCCTAACGATATTACAACTCATGTTATCTTATTAGTTTATCAATTTGTTTATTTGTTTATTCTCGTTATCTGTTTACCTACATTCATCAAGTGTAACCTCCACCTGCTTGTTATCTACTGATATCTTATTATTATGTTATCGTATTCTTATTATACCTTTGCTAGATCATTACTTATTCATTTTTCAATTTCTTTATTCGTTAAAACTCATTTCTTTATCTATTAACCTACAGTTATCAAATGTAACTTTTACCAGTTTGTTATCTACTCAATTCTTCTCTTTTATCACAATCTGTTTACATTTAACTTACACGCTGTATTCACCCTTGTTTTCAACTTTTATTCAAACTTATTTTCTATTTTTGTTTGTATCTTCTATATATGTCATACTCGATATTTTAACTACACTGTCACCCACTATATCTCTGATGTCATATTATTATCTCTTTATCAGACAACTATTTCTTATTTAATATCTACTTATAATTCAGTTATTTTATTTTCACTATGTACCTTTTATATTTATACCTATGTACTATGTACCTTTTATATCTTATTTATCCCTGATGAAGGCCTACAAAGTGGATCGAAACGACGGGGTAACGATTAAAATACTATTTTAAAATTTAGTATTTATTTCACCTCACCCCCAGACTAACTCCTCGTATTATATCACGGTCAATCATATCTACATCGGTATGAATTAATATATATATATATATTTTTGCTGTGCTTTGATCTTCTTGAGACATTTCGGCCAAGGACATCAAGCAGCACTAATAAACTATAATCTCGGTCTTAGCACGTTGTAGTGAGACATTAGTGTGGTTTTACGGTCTTGCACTCCATTATCTAGGGCAGGTCGATAGATACAGGGCTGCGATAGATCCTTGTCGATGCAGTGGGCATGTTGCTCATTCGACAACCCCATTACAGTGGAGGTGGATCTGGAGTTATTCATATCAAACTTTCATCCGAAACTATGCCACTAAATCATTACTTTGTAGATATTCTATTAGTGTTAGCCTATCGTCTGTCAGCATCATTTCTTTAAAAGGAGCTGATTGAACTGCTCGGATTATCACTAGTGTGTCATGTCTCACTGTAAAACTACATGTATGCATTCTAAAATGATCTTATCAATCAATTCCTGGAACATATTAACTTGATTCGTGGAAAATAAAAATCATTAGAAGTCCGTATTATAACAACTTGCGAAACGAGTAAGAGGACGAATTTTTGCTGTTTGGTCCCTTTTTTTCGATTCCTAGGTGAGAACAACCTCTTCGACTATCATTCTACATCAAATTTATAAGTTAAGTTTTTTATTTAACAATAACAAGTGATAACTGGAACGCTTCACCATAAAATCAAGATTTTCTTTTACTGTTTGCAGAGCTGTCTGTGAGTGAAATCAATACTCCAGTAGTATTAAATAGAACGATCGATTGTATTATAAATATTTTGATGATGGCATGAAAACCCGGCCTAGACTTTTCCCAAGGGACGTACCGAGCCGAGTATTTACAAGCCCTATACTGATTCAGACACCTCAGCGCTGGGCAACTTCAATCATTTAAAATTAATAATAATAATAATTATATATATATATGTGTGTGTGTGTGTGTGTGTGTGTGTGTGTGTGTGTGTGTGTATAATAGAATAGAAAGTAACTTTATTCTGGGACGAAGTCCCTTAAGAATAGCAGAATACTCAATCAAAAAAACGAATAACAGAAAACTTGTCACATTAAAAAGTAGCTAGGAAAAAAGCTTTAAGTGAGTAAACTATATATATACAAGAACAATCCAGTGAGACTATTTACAAAATAATCGCTGCATATTTAAAAAGATTAAATCATATAATAATCAAAAGAAATATATTAAAAAATTCCCAAAAACACTAAAACAAAACAAAACTAGAATACAAAATAAGGTCCTCTGATAATTGAGCAACAAATCTTCTATGAATGATAGAAAATACTAATTCATATTGAAATACACATACGCATATACCGAAATATATACATAAACGGTTTTATCAAAAGAAAGTTGGTGTGCAAAAAATATATATACAAATAAATGAATATATTATGTGTAAAAGATCATAAAGCAATAAGTAAAAAATAAACAAAAAATTAAGATAAAAAATAATGTTATTTACATTATTAAGTAATGGTTAGCCGTTTTCTGACAGTTGCTAGAAAATAAGTAGGATTAGGAGGGTTTTAAAAGTGGATAGGGAGGGAGCATCGAATTTTAGAAGTAAGGAATTCCAGAATGAAACAGAGCAAACTACGAAGGAGTTTGGAAAAGAAGCAAATCTGTGAAAAGGAGTTTAATGTTCTGATGGTCGCGATCTTGTGGTGAGAGTGGACTGAGGACTTGAATTGGAGAAGATCAAAGGTATAATATGGGCGGGCGACGACTGTTTATTATAATTTGATAGAGCAATGTCCCTAGGTTTTACATACACATACACACACACACACACACACACACACACACACATATATATATATATATATATATATATATATATATATATAATTGTATATAAAAACCAAATTATTAATTTTGTTTTAAATAATTCTGGCGAACAGTAATTTCAAATGGCAAGAGAAATAGGTGCTAAGTATAAATAATTTAAAAACTAATAATAAAATAAAATTGTAAAAATAAATGAGAAAATAATAATACGAGTTTTTCTTAAAAATATTGGTTGACACTAATCGAATACTTTTCTTTTTAGAAAAAAAAAAATTAAGTGAAATTAAATGATTTTTCGGTTTGGATGACAGAATATAAATTCACATAATTTGTATGAAGGTCCGAGGATAAAACTCTATTCTACAACAAACCTGAACTAAATTGATATGCAGTTTAATCTTATTAAACGAGGAAGTTTTTATAAAAGTGGGGCGTCTGTAGAATAATAAAAAACATTACAAATTATCCACGATTTAATGAAAAATCCAACTTAGCGTAGTTTGGCCGCTCAAATTACCCCTTTGAATGGTTTTGACAAAGTCGAACTGTGTTTGTATTTGATGGAAATCACTAATTAAATCCTTGAGCATTAAGACAGGCTCGGCATCTTTCTTCAACAGCAGCGTTGGCAGAACGGCACTAGATATGTGTTATTTGTTGACAAGATTCAATTACCCTTCTTAAGGTCATTGACCGGACTTGCATAGACCTTTTGTTTAATGTCATCTCCCCAAAAACGTCCAGTCGTGTCAGGTATTGAGAGCGGCCAATCCATTGATTGGGATATGGAATATATCCAGTGCCGTTCTGCCACTGCTGCTGTTGAAGAAAGATGCCGAGCCTGTCTTAATGCACAAGGAAATCACTTTGAACAACATTTAATAAGAAAGTTAATTTTATAATTATTTTTAAGTTTACGTTTAATTAAGAAATTAGTTAGAACAAACCAATAGGTTCTATTTGTTTCATTTAATGTAAATAAATTATAACAACGAAAATCTTTAGGTGTGAATATCTCCTAAACTCAGCGTTTACGGACATACTTTCAGAGGAAATTTTTATCTTATTTTGAACTCCCTAGTTAATGTTTGAAGTTTGGTCACTTAAGCCTGAAACACGCTGTATATTGAACAAAACTCGACCAGCTTCTTCTCAAAACATGCTTATAAATTTTGATTTAATATAACCAGCTGCTTACAATTAACTATTACAGATGAAGGTAAGTTTTATTATTAAACACTTATATTTGTCATTAGTAAATAGTAGAGAGTGAACTACACTATCTAATATGCTTGAGAGCTTATTCAGAGATCATTACGTGCTTCCTCTATTGACCAATCGCCAACGCACACAGCCAAGCAGGCTAATTGCCTAGTATCCAAATCAGCTTTAGCGACAATCTCTGCTTCAGCCCAATCACAATCTCCAAGGAAAGATAATTCTGTTGAAAACACGGAATAATATTCATTAATGTCCATTGAAGTTTGCGTTATGAAATTACTTTAATAAGTAAATGTGTGTAGAAAAATCCATAGAAGATAAATAAAACGCTAGCTTAATGATAAATAATTGTAAATAGCTTTTACAAACAACGTGTGCTGATTCATTAAATAACTTTAAATTCGATCACACTGGTGTTATACAGAAATCACATTCCGGCAATACAGCAGTGCTGGTTGCTTGATAATCATCGATTAAACAAGTTCACTGAATAGTAGGACGAGCAAAAATAGTTTTCAGTCAGAATATCTATTTTAACTTAATAAACGGAAGAGGAGTGAGAGGGAGATGGATTTCTATATGTCTTCCTGATAAAATATGGCTAGAAGATGGCTAGAGGATGAAATATAATATATTTAATAAAGATAGCTCGGAAGGTCTTATAAAGACCCTTCGAGGTAAGAATATTAAGTGAAACCAACAATTTTTAAAAGATATACCTGTACTATACCATCGAGGAATGGAACGCACTGTCTAGCTGGGCAAAATTTGGAAACTGTCATATCTTATTGCAAACTAAATAAGGCAGTACCCAAAGTTTTGGATATGCTTCACCAAAAAAAAAAAAAAAAAAAAAAAAAATCAGTTAACTCAGGATAAGCAGTATTTTTTAAATATAGTATCATTTACCTACTCACGATTAGATAGTATGTATATGTATATATAGCGGTCCAGGACAATTAAGGATTACGTGTAAACCATTTTCATGCCGTTTTATTTTTTCCTAATTTTTTTTATCTATCTTACTCATTCTTTTCTATGCCCATTTCTGAAATTCTTCTTTTACGCTACAAGAATCATTATGTTTTCACTGTTTTCCTGATGTTTTGTCTGTCTTGGTAGTCATCCTCTTTCATATCGATTTTCTTCTATTCGTGCCGGATATACTTTTGTGTTCTTTAGTCCCATATTTTTATCAAATTCAACCTTTTGTGATATATTCTCTTCATGTATCCAAATAATTTTAGTCTCATTTCATCGTCGATGTTTATACATTTTCAATCTGTTCATAAAGCTCACTGTTCCTTTTTAATCATTGTTCTTCCCCCACCCTTCTTGGTCCCTTTATTCTCAGTATCTTTCTTCCCATTCGTAGTTACGATTCCATGGATTTAAATCAATTAATATCTTTCCCATATTGTATCATCGGTTTTATGACTGTTTCAAATGGCTAATTATGACATTCCAGAAAATATATATTTTATTACACAAACTTCTAACTAAGAACCTTAACTTATCCGATTTTACTTCTCTAATCAGTATCTTTTGTATATCCTCTCCCACATTTTAGTTCATGGGTTACCCTAGTCCCCTAGGATTTAAACTGTTTCACCAACTGATTTTTTTCTTTATGAAGTCCGAATTTTTATTTGTTGTCTTATCATCAACAGTTAGTCCTATCTCGTTTTTTTTTTTCAAACGAATCTTTGAAACTGGCTTTTCCCACTATTTCTATTAGTTCATTTATCTGATTTTTTTTCCTCCTAACCCTCGCCTTTTTAGACAATACAGGGGTTTTTCCGGATCTTGGGGTGAGGGCGGGGGATTAATGCCAAGTTAAAAGAACCCCTTAACACCGGGACGCGAACTAGTTTCGCTTATCAACTTGCCGGGCAACGCGCAATGCTGTGCGCTCAATCTATCTAACCACCTCTTGCCCACTTTTCGATCTAAGCGGTAGATCATCTACGAAAGCTAAGCATCAGGTTTTTACTCTCTTTGCTCTCCCCCCTATCCTCACTCCAAATTTATTGGACTCCCAGAATTTTCTCATAATCTCGTTGTCCTAATTTTGAACGGATTACTAACTCTTCCTCTGCATTTGATTTTTGGTAATTTCCCAGTTAAAGTTAGTTTAATTAAATCTATAATATCATGATCCCCATAATGAGTTCCCTAAGTATACGGACAATTGTTTCTCTATCCACTATCACAGGCATTCTGGAATTTAAGGAAGGAGACGTAAATTTTCCTCGATCTAATCATCTAGTACCTCACAAATTTACACCCTGCTCCAGACACAATCTCCTTTTTATAAATCCCTGTTTGTATTCTTTTATCTGATGATCAATTTGTGGTCCTTATTTTGTACGCCACCTTACGGTAACATAAATATATATTCATAAGCTTTGATACAACAATTTAAATTTTCGAAGAGAGGGGAGTATAAAACTTCTAATCAGCCGGCATTAACCATCAAAACAGTACATGGAAATATTGAGTATCGAGTATCATCTTTGGGTAACCTCTGTTTTTATGAAAGATATTAAATAATTCGTATCTTCCATATATGAAATAGAATCTCTAGCTTCAGGATTTTTCTCCTTTCTCTGAATAAAGAACTCTCATCTCCTAATAGTAAATCATAGCTAGACAGTTATATTTAACACAGTTATATCTAATTTTTAATCAGTAAGAGTTCAGTTCGTTTTGTTTATGATTTTCGGAGATTTAGTTGTTCGGCATGTAGGTTCCAAACTGGATAAGTTTTTCTATTAATATTGTTCACCATAAAAACGTGATAATTAATTCTAACTTTCCAGATTGTCAAAAATCCAGATTATCAAGAATGCTAGTTAAATTTACTTATAAACGTTTTATTTGCCAATGTCTCAAATGTTTTAACAGACAAGATTCAGTGGTGACATATACTAATTAGATCTTTAAACGTTCCGTTTTTGAGCATTCATTTTGAAGATTTTTTTGATTTTCAAGTGGTTTAAACGTTCTTTTGACATTGAAAATTCGGAGTTATTTGGTTAGCATAAATATTCTTACAAAATTTTCGTATTTATGAGTAACAATATCATATGTTTCTGCCACATTCCATGTTGTTATCTCCTTAGGTTCTTTTTACTTCAGCCGGTGGATAAATTGCTCGAAGAAGCTCAGAATCTTCCATTATTTCAGACAAAAAAGCGCAAAGAGTGAAGAATTGTTCCTCGACTGAAGAAGAATACCTGAAAAAAATGGGAAACGGAAAAAGAAAAGTGAAAAGCGACGACAGATGGATGAGAAGGCGAAGCATTGTGAGACGGGGCACAATCAGTGCCTGGTGCAGCAGCAACTTTTGTCCGCTCGCTTTTCCTTCTCAGTGTTGCACTTAATCTTCTGCGCTTAGGCATAAGAAATAGTAAATTAAAGTGTGGTAGCATGGTCCATGGCCCATTGCACAATCAGTGGGAAAAATTTTTATTCGACAAATTTATAGTAGTTTTAATTTGTCTTAAGTCGATACAAAAGTCTTGTGAGTCTGAAAAATATATATGTATTATTATCGTCGCAAATCTCCTAAATCTGAAATAGTAAAAAAAGACTCATTACATAAAAAAATAGATAATCTACATACATTATTACACATTAACTATTAACTGAAACTAGAATTATAATTTGCAATAAATAATGAAAACAAATGAAAATTTTAATTATTTCTGGCATCATTTAAAGAAGGAAAGAGGGATTCATCAAGTCCATTCATCCAATAGTCCATTCCATTCCTGTTTCATTGAACTAGTTTTTATTGGTTCCATTTAAAAAATCTGGAATTATGGGGTAATGGTTTCTCCCTATTTAATACACTTTTTAGTAATCATATATACAGTGTGTCCCACAAGTAAAAAGGAATATTCAAGAAATTCTTAAAGCGGGTAATAGCAGAGTTACGTTTAAAAAAAAAACAGTAATTATTCACTACTTTCTTTTATTGTTCTCCAAGTATATTAGAGATACCCCACTGTTAGAAAAAAATCATTGTTTAATAAGTTTTAAGTCGATGTTAATTAATATGAGTTATTTTATTTTATTTATCCGTATATAGTTTTGGTTATTATTTATTGTTATTTCACTTCTATTTACTTTATATTTTTTTGTACATATAACGTGAATATTATTCTATCTATAACTAATGTCCAAGTGACAAATTGTTGTAAAACTCAATAAATAAGAAAATAGAAAACAACTGATTTGAGAGTTTATTTACGTAATAGTTTACAATTTATCTCAAGTTGCCTAACCGTTATCACTTAAGGTCAAATTTTTTTTATTTAGAAAAAATAAAATCTAATCAAAGGAATAGCGCTTAAAAAAATTCACTTCACTTTTCACACCACTATTCTATTGACTTAGGTCAATTTAAACCACTATGAACTTGTCAATTAAAAATAAATTCAGTTAAAAACAACTGGTTTTACAACGAAACTTACGCAAAACATTATTAAAAACATGATTAGTATGATAATAGTAGTAATAATAGTTTCTCCACTATATTTAAGATGTGCTCGTGAGATCATTGTATATTATTTCTCTAAAGTGTTTTATTTCGGTACTCCAAATTGTTACTGATTATTTATCAAATCGAATTGAGCATTCGTTCCGAAGATTTTTTTCATTTTCAAGTGGTTGAAATAATCACATCCTTCCGAACTTTCAGGGGAAAAAATTACAAAGGAAAAGAAACTTTTGTTACGAATAATTTAAAAAAATATTCATATTAGAAAGATAGATAGGTGGAAAATAAACTTTATTTCGGGAACAGAAGCCTCAAGAATAACAATTATGAACAAAAAAAAAATCATAACTGGCCAACAACTACATTAATAAAAAATAAACAATATATAGAATATCTTCAGTGGCAATATACATATAAACTACATAAAGCATTTTTTTTAACCACATAACTTCAGTTGACAGAATGACTTGCTCAAATATCAACATTTATGAGTAATTTTAAGTAGTTCAGTACTCGCTCCACTACTCTATATCACATACACCCATGACATACCTTGCAGTCCCAACATTTTAACAGCGACATATGCAGACGACACAGCAATTTTAGCAAGACACAAAAATCCAACATACGCCTCACAGACCCTACAACAGTATTTAACAAGATTACATGACTGATTCAAAATTTGGAAAATCCGACTAAATCAAGAAAAATCACAGCACATCACATTTACGCTTCGACATGAAACATGCCCTCCAGTTTTCCTTGACAATACACAGATTCCACAGACACCGTTTACTACCTTGGTCTGACATTTGACAGAAAAATGACGTGGTGCTTACATATAATCAAGAAACGAAAAACGCTAAATCAAAGATTAAGAATTCTGAACTCACTTCTTTCGAAAAATTCAAAATTAAAACTTAGACAGAAACTGAACACATACAATTACTTACTAAAACCTATTTTGACTTACGCATCACAAATATTTGGAACTGCTAAAAAGACTCACTTAAACAAACTTCAAACCTTTCAAGCAAAAACATTCAGGACAATCACAAAAGCACCTTGGTACGTTAGCAATACAACCTTACATACTGACCTCCATATGCCGACTGTTAACGAACACATACGAACTCATTACAAACGATTCCATGACAACTTTCAAGGACATCCCAATACACTTATAAATGACGTGGCCACTACGAATATGCGAGGTAACGTCTGCAGGACACTGAAGAGGAGCTGGATAAGGGACCTCCTCGCCTAACGTAGATATCACGCCGAGTGAGGTGCCGCTGGGTACTGATCCTCGTAATGAATTTCATGACATTATTTTTTTTCAATCAACCTCACATTCACTGGTTGTCATTACCA
Source organism: Nezara viridula (assembly GCA_928085145.1). NCBI lineage: Eukaryota > Metazoa > Arthropoda > Insecta > Hemiptera > Pentatomidae > Nezara > Nezara viridula. Next base: position 135,826,287 of record OV725079.1, read on the forward strand.
TTTTGACAGGTGTGAATAAAAAAAAATAAACAAAAAAAAAATTAATGACATTTATGGTTGGAAAAGTTATATTAATTCAGATGTGAGTAAGTTGATACCAGGGAATGGAATTTTTTGTGTTGAAATGTAAACTGTGAAAAAATGTATACATTTTGCTACATAATTAATAGAAACATAATTAAATTTACTAATAAAAATTTTTAAAATAGGAGTTAGTCATTCTGCCAACTGAAAGGCTCAGTTATGCCTAGAGAGATTTGAAAGTACATCCGAATATTTAACCTATATATGATTATGGATTGTAAGACTATTAGTTATTAAACTGTTATTTTCCATTGTAAAGTTTACTCAAATAAAATTACGAAACTTTCATTGCCTGCCATAGATAAGTCAAAAGTTGTTACACTAATTGCAAATGAATAATGTTGGGATTTGACGAAGGAAACATTCATCAAATTATTCGCTAATTTAATATTGTAAAAGGTTACTTGATGGTTTTCGGAATGAACGGACGATATATACCTAATTATTTAAATATATTATCAGATCTAGAGTTGGCCTACAGTGAACTACAGTGAATGTATCAAAGGTTATAAACATATCCATGAAATATTTTCATATTTCACACAAGTTCAATGAAATATTATTTTGAACAATCCCATTGCCTTGATGCAGAGTATTTTGAATAAATATGATCAAACTTAAAAAAAGAAAAAAGAAAAGTTACGTATAGTAAGAAAATTTCATTTAATTTCCTTGGAAACATTTGATCTACTTTAAATAATGTCAGTTTTCGGAAATTATTATTATTTTTTATTTATTATTAAAATTATCCGCTTTCCAACGATATATTATACGTATTCCTTCTGACTGTTATTTCCGGAAATTCGTTTTCGACTTGGATAAGATTTTTTCTTCATTATTAAATTTCCGAATTCTTTCATAAGATATAATTTAGGATTTCTTCATAACAACTAACAATGAGAGACAGTTAATCTTTTTAAATAAACCAAATTAAAAGTATTTTAGTAGAAGATAATTTAAATATTGGACCCTAAAAGCTGACATCAATGAGGATAAGGCCTAGGAGATATTGAATTAATAATACGCTGATATATTGAATTCAATTACAAAACTTAGAACCGCTTTCGAGAAAATCGTAAATATGTGTCAGGTCGATGATGACGACTTCCGGTTTGCCATTTTTGACGAAAATGTTGTTGTAATATCACAGCCATATAGAAACCTTCAATACGCAATTTCAGTTTCGTACGACTTTTAGTTTTTGAGCAACAGACTACAGACTATTTCCGTTGAAAAGGGATTCGAAAATTTTCACGATCACAATACTTTCATTTATCTTATATTTCATATATGGGTAAGTGAGGGGGTGAGATGATCGAATGGGCTAACGCGTTTGCACAGCACCGCCAGTTGCCCGGCAACCAGATAACCGAAGTTATGAGATTAAAAAAAGTACGAATTCGCGTCCCGGTGCCGGAGGGGATTTTAAATTATTCGCCCTCACCCTCCGGCTCTGGAAAATCCCTCCTATAGACTAAAAGGCAAGGTAGGGATAAACAGAAAAAAAAATACACACACACACACATATATATATATATATATATATATATATATATATATATATTATATATATATATATATATATATATATATATATACACACACATATATATATGTATTGTAACCAAGATAAAGGAAGCATTGAAAAAAAAAATTCTTCTCTCTTTTGTTTCCTGAGACTGATTATTAATTTTTCTATTTATCATATGCAGGTGCTCTTACATCTTATACCTTTGATCTTGACTTTCGCTTATTAATGTTTATAGGTAGCATGCTATACTATTTTATATACAATAAGTATCTTTTTATTTTGGCCAGATGTGATCTGTTAATTGTGTTCTATTTTGTTATTCTCAAGGGACTGTGTCCCAGAATAAAATTATTTTTCTATCTATCTATCTATCTATCTTTTTTTGTTATTTTTATTATGTTAAATATCTTCCTATTTATCTTTAATTGTATATAGTAATTATGAATAAATTCTCTCTTTTTCCTTTTATTTGGTTTCTTATGTTTGTACATTGTATTAATTCTGTAAATATTTCTTTCTGTAAATAGATCTCTTACCTTTTTTTTGCCGCTTTATGAAAATATCCAACCTAACCCCTTTTCACCTGAGAAGATAGAATACTCATTTTAATGATAGCCAGATAATGGGTAAGTACCTTATATTTTCTAGATTTATCTCTTTAGAGTTGAATGGCTGGTAAAGCCAGGCGCCCAACAAGTAAAGATTCCTATAGAAAATTATATTTATTAAAAATTATTTTATTATCTCTTTATATATCCTTTTTTTGGTCATTATATATGTAGATAAGCGAAAGTAAAAAATAAAACATAATTTAACCGAAAAGAAAAACTGAAATCAGGAAAAATAAAAAAACAAAACGTTATAAACTTTATAAGTTGATTTTTAAAATTAAAACTTAAACAACCATTTAATTCAACCGAAATTGGACCGGACGTGGCACACTTCGCGTGTCATGTTCGTGGTTGAATTTAGATATTGAAAGAAAATATTTGGATCTGGCAAAAAGTCGTGAGTGCAGATCGAAATATCTCTAAATAATAAATCCTTCTATTATCAACCATTCTCTTAAATTTTATTAACAGGGCGCAACATTATGAAATGATGTTGTTTTGAAGTAATTATTCGTAAAAATTTGCACGAATGAATGATATAATTACCTATCACAACATCGACGAAAACGAATTTTGGAAGTTACGATAATATAAAAATTACAAAACAAATGACCACAAATCCGATTGCGGTATCTCTGTTCTAAACATCCATAGCTCAGTGGCCACAATACGATAAGATAGTTAGATGTTTTACCATGAGTATAAATAACTGCGAGGACTGCATTATAAAACATTTGTACTTTTAACGTTTCACGTATGCAATGGGTGAGTAGTACCTTCACAGTTTTATATTTTTGTTGAAACTACATGTTTTTGTGTGAGTGATTTTAGTAAATACAAACAGTTTTAGTTAAATGGTGATAAAGAAGGCAGAGGAGGATAAAGCGTTGTCCGACAACTTGATAAACCGAAGCACAGTTGTTCAGAAGCGGAAAAACCCTTAAAATGATAGTTTTCCAATCATACTTATTGTACTATATTATCTTTCCTTAACATCCCTGGAACGTTGTACAATAACTATTTCTACAGAGTCTCCCTATGTAGCCCTTAAAATCAGAAATTAAAGAGCAATGATTTTACAAAAAAATTAACGGTATTAACAGATATTTTGAATAAATATTTTGATGTCATAAGAGAAAAGTTATTGATTTGGTCTTTGTAATTTCTCACTTATAGACAAATAAATATTAAAAAATTTATATTTGGTGCAGTCTTACAGTTCATTCGTTTTCATTGTTATAACTATGTAAAAATCGAAGTAAAAACTAAGTATATACTACTAGCTCCACTAAGCTACACTCTGCAAACTTATTCCATGGATGTCAGGTGTCATAACCTAAATTCTGTGAAAAAAAAAAATACATTCATTCATGTATGGCACCACATCCCGTCACCGAGACTGGGCCTCCTCCAAGAGCCTCCGCCAGTTGGCTCTGTCTTCTGCTGCAGCTCTCCAGTTCCGCACACCAAGCAGGGTTCTCGCATCATAGGCCACGTTGTCCAACCATCTCGTCCTCGGCCTTCCTACCCGTCTTACGAGGTGCAGCTCCTCCATCATTATTTTTTTTGGTATTTCAAGGGTGCTCATTCTGGCCACATGTCCTGCCCACCTTAGTCTTGCCAGTTTAATATACGTGACTACGTCGATGTCTGCATAGAGAGAACTGAGCTCCCTATTTTTTCTTTTCCTCCAGACATCACCCTCCTTTACTGGACCATAAATCCTTCTGAGGACTCCTCGCTCAAAGACACTCAGCTTCATCTCATCCCTTTTGGTCATCGTCCAAGCCTCTGAGCCATATGTCAAAACAGGCCGAACAAGGGTCTTGTATATGATCAGCTTGGTCTTCTTTGAGAGGTACCTACTTCTTAAGTGTCGGCCAAGTCCAAAGACACATCTATTGGCATCCGTGATCCTTCTTTGTATTTCTTGAGCCATGCCATTCTTGCTATTGATTTCAGACCCAAGGTATATAAAACTTTTCACTCTCTCAAACTTAAAAGAACCTACCTCAAATGGAGAGTTCAGATCAACCTCACCGCCAACTCTCATATACTTAGTTTTCCTCTCGTTGACTTCTAGACCAAGTGGTCTTGCAGCTGCTTCAAGGCTTATAAACGCTTCTCTGAGAGCCCGTTCAGACCTACCTACTATGTCAATATCATCAGCAAAACCAAGAAGCTGTGTCAGGCGATTGAAGATTATATCTTTGGTCTGAATACCGGAGTCTCTTACAGCTTTCTCCTCTGCCAAATTGAACAATAGACAGGCGAGGGCATCCCCTTGCCTAACCCCACTGCTCACTTTAAACTCTTCGGAGTCGTCAGAACGACGCGATCTGCATCTCGAGCTGTCCATGGTCATCTTGATTAGGCGTACGAGCTTCTGAGGGATGCTTAGCTCCTCCAAGGCACAGTATAGTTGCGTTCTATCAACGCTGTCGTATGCTGCTTTAAAGTCCAGGAATAAATGGTGGGTGACTACCTTACGCTCCATAGTCTTTTCTAGGATCATCCTCAGAGAGAACAGTTGATCAGTCGTTGAGCGTCCTCTTCGAAATCCAGCCTGATATTTCCCCAGTTCCTTTTCAGAATACGGGAGGATCCTCTCAAAAAGAATGTTAGAGAGCAGCTTATAAGCACACGAAAGGAGTGAGATTCCTCGATAGTTAGCGCATTCTGTTTGATCTCCTTTCTTATGTATTGGGCAGATAATGGCTGTTGCCCATTCCGTAGGCATAGCTTCCTTCTCCCAGATGGTCAGCATTAAATCATGCAGAGCTTTCTTGAGTTCTTCACCTCCACATTTCAACAGCTCTGACTGGATTCCGTCCGGGCCTGGCGCCTTTCCATTTTTCAATTTCCTCAGGGCGTTTTCCATTTCCTCCTCATCCGGGGGTTCAATAGAATTCAGGGAGTCTTCCTTCATTACACCTACTTCTCCAGGCACCGTTCCTCTGTTTAATGCGCCTTTGAAATGTTGTACCCATCTCCTTAGTACGTCATCTTTGTGGCTTAAAAGAGTTCCATTTGTGTCTTTGCATGCCGTCACTCTGGGCCTAAAAGCTGCCCTACCCTCGTTTATTCTCTGAAAGAACAGGCGACTTTCATTTTGGCCTCGCAATGCCTCTGTGTCCTCCATGTTCTTATTTTCCCAAGCTCTTCTCTTTCCGCGGAATAATCTCTTCTCTTCGCGTCTTTTTCTTCTATATGTTTCTTGGGAGAGCCTTGTGGGACGCTGAACCTTCTTTCTGTAGGCTTCATTTTTCACTTTTACTGCTTGAAGGCACTCAGCATCAAACCATGGGGGCCTTCTAGATTTAGTCTCGTAGCCAAGAGCTTCTTCTGCTGCCTGTTTCATTGCGTTGCTGCATCTCTTCCACTGTTCATCGACCATAGAGCTGTCATTAATTACTTCTTCATTAAGTTTCGTCTCCACAGCTTGTTGATACGAATATTGGTGGTCTGAGTCCTTAAGTTTAACCACATCAATCTTCAAAAAAATAGCTTACTGATATTCTCTTATTTAATGGTACGATTGAGTTTTATGTTCATACATTTCATGCAAAGTTAAGAAATCGTTAGCTGAGAAATTTAACAAATCACTTTTTCATCTAAATTAATATTATTAATTTACTTTTTTCTTGACAGCTGGTACTTTACTTACATTTATATGAATGAGAGACGATCTATTACATAAATTATTTGGCGTACTCGAGTGGAACATTCTGAGTTCATTCGAAATTTTTCACAAGATGTTATGTTTTTGATGAACTAGAAATCTTTTCTAATGCAATCTAGAAGTAACATAGAAAAAAATTTCTTTTATTCTGTAACCAGCAGATGATTTAATTCATCAAAAAGACGTTTGTTATGTAATTTGAACAAATATTACAAATTTTGATATTATTATATCCACGGTAGAGAATAAAAATGTCGATACTACATCTGTTTTTATATTTCAATATTTCTGAGTAATGTCATTTTAATGATATTTATGGTTGGAAAAGTTATATCAATTTAGACGTGAGTATGTTGATTCCTGGGTATGTGATTACTGTGTTGAAACATGGAACTGTGAATTATGGTCGTTGGAGATAATCCGAGTACCTCTTACTGGCACAGAGGAAAGATTAACAAATACAAAGCTTTAGACTGTAGAATGGCTATTGGTCGAACAATTAAAGTGCCATTCATGGACATTAACATATATTCCTGTTCCTTAACCTGGAGAGGGATATGGTGTAGAGATTCCAAGCGAGACCTTTCAGGATTGGGACTGACAAAGAAAACGATGAATCACATCACATCAAGTGTTCTGAAGGGATCCAACATGAATTATTACGGTTGGCATAAATTGTTACCCCGTTGAAAATGATAAGAAATAATTTATGAAATAAATCCATACATTTATTTTTTAGTTGGATGCGATATCATATATTCATCACTCCTAATCTGAATTTTTTTTAGAAACTTTTGTGTTTAAATAATTTAGATTTTAATCCGATTTAATATAAAACGTTCAATATTGAATCCCACTTGTGCTTAAATAAGATATATTACCGAAGAAAAACAACAACAAAAAAATGTGTATGCATTATTTTATGAATATTTTGGATGTGTATGTGGGTGTAAATAGGTATGCATATAAGTGTATGTATAAGTGGGCTGGTGCGTGTGACTCTATGTATGTATTTATCAAAATTTAGAACATAATATTCTAAAAATAATAAAAACACGTAAAGCTATCGGTTTACTTTTTGTTTTAATAAATTGGGAATAAGAAATAGATATAAAGTGGCTATATTTGAGTTTTAAAGTCATATTTTTAAAGTGAGCAAAGTTTTTTTTTCGAAAATAAGTTGTTTTGCACCACTTTGCGATATTTACATGATAAAATAATTACAAGTTCGTGAAAATTGGAATAATTATACGATACTCTAGCTATCAAAACTAAAAATATCTTACTATTTCGTTTCTTAGTTATAATTGAATATCATTTTTAACTTTATTCACCCGCACCTGTCATAAGTAATGACAATCAGCGAGTCTGATATCGGGAAGAGTACTTGTAGAGGCGTTAAATGGGGAGAGGGATAGGAGTGTCCAGCGGCATCTCTTCCTATCTTGATTTTATAATACTGTATAAGCGAGGAGTTCTTTTATCCAGCTTCTTTTAAGTCTTTAAATCATGTTTTTGGGAATGTTAAATGTAGTCATATCTTTTATGTGTGTGTTAGTATGCCCATCTAAATTATCGTTAAAGTTTTTGTGGTGAGTCCTTGTATGATCGTTAACTGTTGGCATTTGAAGGCCATTATGTAATGTAATGCCTGCGACGTACCATGAAGCTTTACTTATAGTCCTGAAATTTTTTAACTGAAAAGGTTGTAGTTTTCGTTTTTTGGTCGTTTTGGATGATCCATACATTTGTAAAGCATTGGTTCATATGAGCTTTACAATAGTTCAAGTGCATAGATCCTTTAAGATATAAGTGTTTGTTTTAGATTCATTTTGGAGCATCTTGAGAGAAGTGAGAATAATAGTCGTAGTATGAGGTTTACCGTTTGGGACCCATGTCATTCTTCGGTCGATAATGATAGTGAAAAATGAACATCAATAACAAATTTTTGTGTGTTAAATTATTGTTATTTGGTTTAAACGAGGTAGTAAGCACTGTCTGTTGGGTAGACATATTGTCAGCGAGGCCCAATAATATTCTGACCTGCCCATTACACTTTCATTTCAAAAAAACAATGTGTGCGATAATGTCACAATAATCGGAAAGAACCAAGACCCCGATTAATCTCACTCCAATGTGTTCTTTCTGGAACCACCTTGTCAAGAGTGTACTGCTGAAGTGCAATAATATTAGACACCTTAAAATTTTATATCCTGCCAACATCCTTATCCTGGATTCCTCTTAATGTACGTCATACATTTGCTATTTTTTCCCAAAAGAAAAAGGAAGCTGAGGAGCTTCTTATCGGTAGAAAATGATGGAATCTTCCAACGTTGCTTTTACCAAGTCCTTCCACACCGACGACTCCAACAATGCACTCAAGTCCGTAGGTAGTCCATGCTGTATATCTTGAGAAATAACAAATAGAGTCCAAAAATCTCCAGTTTTCATCAGGAAAATTAAAAACCCAATTTTTTTAATAATAGTGAGAATAAATGATAAGAAGGAATTTTTAGAAAAAAATTACTAAAACCTAAATAAACAATACGACTTGCGCCGATTGGTCGATCTTAATTTTTTAGCTTAGATAGGTATGTGAATAATTTTCCTTACAATATTTTTTTTTTTGCTTAAACATTTATTTTCACAAATCAACCGTATGTTGGCAATCAGCCAATGATCAGACAACTCTAGAACAATATCATGTCACCAGGGAGGGACAGTTTTCATCAACACTTCTTCTCTGGCTTAATTCGATCACTGTGTTGTTTAAGGAAGGGACTCTCTTAACCAGCGCCTATTCCGTTTCCTCATATTTAGAGGTAGGTCAGCAGTAGCCGTAACTCTTACTAAACAGTTTGTATGTCCGTTTAAATTTGAATAAAATCATTGGTGAAGAGTCGTTGTACATTGGTCAACTGTTGTTAGGTGGAGGTCAATATGTAGAGTTTTGTTTGTCACTTACCAAGGTTCTTTTGGTATGAATCGCAATAATTTTGATTGGAAGCTTAAAAATAAAAAAAAAATCGGTCTTTTTGGTGACATCTATTTGTGATGAGTATATCAATGTCCGTGCAAGTATCATTATATAAATTGCAACAGGAAAAACATTATCTTTATCACCTCTGTTTCTCGCCGATTTTCTTTTTTTGTTAATTAGCTATTGACGAAATTTATTGTTATAAAAAAGTACAAATTGGAAATAGTGCATAAATAAATAAAAATATAAATATTATTTTGTTAAAATCAGCTAATCCCTGAAAGTTCTTTACCAATTTTTTCGAAAATTCGACGCAACAATGCCATTAAATTTAGAAGTGCTTTCGTATACATTTCATTACCATCTGACTCTTCGTCTCAAAACGACATCCTAAAACTTGTGTCACTTTAGACTGTAGCGCCAAAACGTCACGATTTTAATGCAACATAGCTAAAGTTATCATCTTGAAGCCTTTTAATTTATGAATATAAAATCCTTTCCTGAAAACAAGCTGCAATAAGTATTACGATGAATTCAGGATTTTATTTGCGAATAAATCCAAAATTACACAATATTTGTAGGATTATACACATAATGATTTGAAAACTTTGTGATTTAATACAAAATGAAAATAGTTTTATTGGAATTGGCAAATTTGGTTCAAAAGTACGTTTTAACCTATGCGTATTTGAATTTTTCTTATAAATCGAAAAAAAAAATTATGAAATATTGGCCGATTGAGAAAATTAGATTCAAATTCATATCAATAAATTATATATTCAAAAGTGTTAATAAATATATTAATGTATTTGTATTTGTTTTCTATACTATAATAGACAAAAATTATATTTTATTTTCTATTTGAATAACGAATTTCCCGTATGGATTACAAAATGTAATTTCAGAAATAATTTCTGTCTAAAATTCTTTTTATGTAACGCATTACTATAGTTTGTGTAATATTTATTATAGTTATTATTTTTTTTATAACCTCAAATACTGAAATAATAATCTATCAAAATCTATTATTTGTTAATCTCTTATGAATTTTAGATTGTGATATCTTCAAAATATTACGATGAATTAAGGATTTTATCTATGAATAACTCATAAATTTCACAATTTTTGTTTGATTATAGCATTAGATGATTTTCCTGCAAAATGAAAATAATTTTATCACCGAATGAGAAAAGTAGATTCAAATATTTTTTTGAAAAGTTACCTTTTTATTTTTGTATAACTCAAAAATTACACAAATGGTACTGTACTCTCTTCTTTTGTAAGTGCATGTAAAAGTGAATGTAATAATACATAAGAGTAGGAAAATAATGTTGGAAAAATGGAAATTCATTTATGGTTTTCTCAAATTTTCAATAATGATTACGGTCGAAATACGACTACTGGGCGGACACCAGTTTAAATAAATATGTAATATATCCAGTTTTTGTTTCACATTCAAGTAGTTTGTGTCGTTTGTTAGGTAGATCGACTGCTCTGTCGAAGGTAACTCCAATATAATTACATACTTATATACATATATATATATATATATATATATATATATATATATATATATATATATATATATATATATAAAGGTAAGGTCCGGCATGAGATGGATAAGACTTATAAGATTTAATATTATTTCTTTCATTTGAAAATTAACAAATGTCATAAATATACTGTTATATAACCTTGTGTGATGAAGACTATTGTTTGTTAAATATAAACTTATTTGAAAATTAATCTATTTTCAGTTGTTACTTTTTTTTCTTTTAATATTAATCGAAGTCAATATTTAACTTTATATATATATATATATATATATATATATATATATATATATATATATATATATATATATATATATATATACATATATATTAATTATTATTGTTATTACTTTTGCAGATTTTATTACCTCCGAGAAGGAAGCAATCGATCACATTTTCTCTATAGTCAAGCGAACTATAGAAAACAAGGTACAACTGGCTTTACAATGGGCAAAACAATACAAGATTTCGATAACAGAAAGGGAATACGACTCTCGACAGATCTCAGCACTCGTGTTTCTATACGAATCCACCCAGCCATTTTCATGTTGGAAAATCGGTGAAACCCTATGTAACATGGACACCGCGGAAAATAATTATCTTGTTTCCTGGCTTACAGAAAACTTTTACTTTGAAAAAGAAGACATATACGAGGCCTTCTTCACTTGGATGAATTCCGGAGCGCGTTTAGGACATTATATCGCGTACGGTATGAACAATACCTATGAGATAATGCAGGAAGCAGCTTTCAAAGGTGACGACGAATTACTAAAATGGTTGCTCTCAAGAAACATTGAGATCGATTTCAGGGATAATGCCGGAAGAACAGCACTGCACATGGCGGCCTCGCAGGGTCATTTAGCCACTGTGAATTTCCTGTTGGAACGCGGAGCTTCAAGGTTCGTTCTCGATTCCAAACGTCGGAGTCCATTCGTTTCGGCTTTAGAACGTGAGCACTTCCAAATTTGCGATATTCTGAGTCCAATGGCTTTTGAGAATATGATGATAGAATCTATAACTCTTAATGTTCTTCAAGACGGTAACATACGTAAATTACGATATTTATTGAGGAATAACAAGGAGAATTTTATTTGGAATGCACTGGTGGTAGCTGTAGAAAATGGTTACCCACTGATAGTGGATATGCTGCTTTACCATTGTCCATCATTCGTTCATGCCCCCAATGAATACAATAAAACAGTTCTAACCAAGGCTTTTGTTAAAGGGGATATGAATATTATAGAAAAGTTACTAGCTGCTGGTTTAGAGTTGGACGAATCGTTAGTGAATATTGCTAAAGAAAATAAAATAGATGGGCTTTTAAACTGGTTGAACCCTACCATAGATACAGTAGATTAAGGATATAAATTAACCGTCAGTATCACGTATTCATAACTTATAATAAATCTTGAATTAACTTAAATAATAGATCCGTAAAATAATTGAATATTATTTCAAATGATTGACATGACAATTATGTTTTCATTATTATTTTTTTAGTTCATTGAGATTTTTATGTTATTTTGTTATTTTTTATGTGTTATTACTACAAACTCTCATTGTTGAAGTTTGCATTTGCCTTTATTTATTATATAATTATACGAACCAGTCAATAATAAAATACTGTAATTTATTTTATTTATTATATTTTACTTTTTAGTTAGTATTTGTTGATTTATGCATCTTATAACAATGCTTAGCTGTTGCAATCAAAGAAGGTTGGTTTGGGCAGGTATCCTACTCTACCAGTCCTTTGTTTATGTTGCTATTGTGATGTAGAGAAGAATAAAGGTGGTTTTGTGATTTTGTGGTTTAGATGGGGTAAACGTTTTTTTGAGTATAATCTCATTTGTTCCTGAATTGATTTCCAAATATTAAAGTGTTAATATATGTATTAATGTATTTATATTTGTTTTCTATACTATAATATACAAAAATTATATTTTATTTTTTTATTTGAATAATAAAGTACCACACTGTTATTGAATTACTAAATGTAAGTTCAGAAATAATTTTTGTCTAAAATACTTTTTATGTCAATGCTTTATATGTTATTTCTTTGTTTTCATAAACACAAAATACTTGAGTTTTTAAATAATAATAGAAATCCATAATGTGTTAATCTATTATGAATTTTAGGTTTGATATCTTCAAAAATTTTGTCATTTGTGAATTATTTATCACAACTTTGAATTATATATTTGAACTGAAGGTAATGTGTAAATTAAAAACAATATTCCATGGATGCTCTATTATTATTTTTCTATTGATTTTATTTATTTATTTTAGTAAATATTAATAAATACAATGAATACAAATATTTTAAACGTAGTCATAACATAAACCTATCATTATGACTTGCTTATCGTAACTTTCATCTGTGTCAACAGTGAACAGATGAATAAAGAAAGTATTATAAATTATTTAATTCATGTTGTGTTTATCTCTGTTATAATCTTATAAACCAGTTATAAACAAACAATCATTGGTGTTTTCTTGTGATGCTACCTGAAAACGTTTTTAATTCCACATATATACACCTTATAAACATTTTGCCAACATTTAAAAACAAGAATTACAGTCCTAAATCATACGACAAAGTGTGATGATGCATCAGAAATCGATGAAGTAATGTGATTAAAAAAATCTATTGCATCAATCGAAATTGACTTATTATATTCCTTGTTTGGAATCGTACGTCCTTGAGGTGTCCATTTCCTGCTGATTATTGGCAGCTAATCATAACTACTCTTATCAATACTGTAATTTGTAAACATTTTATGATTGAGAATGCCTATGAAAAATATTATCTGTTTTTATTAACATTTTTATTAATACAGTGGACTTCACATTTTACAATCGGTATCATCTATGTTTGTTCCTAAAAAAAAAAAAAATATATATATATATATATATATATATATATATATATATATATATATATATATATAACAGAGGTGGTTTTTAATTATAATTCAATGGTTTTTATATGTATAATTCAATTATGAGCTAATTTCCAAAGCTGTAGGTTCCGGATTCGAATCCGGCTGTACGAAATTATTTATTCAGTCTCATCAGCCGTTGAATCGACCCTAGCGTTAGGAGACTCTCCTGGAGTACCGCCGGACTCTATAAAGTATTATGAACTTGATAAGGAAAACCTTTGGTATTATATAAGTCAAATTACTTCCTTGCACAACGGATGACCAAGAAACAGTACTTGCTTACTTTAAACTGAACCCAAAACCCTTCATGAGTTATAGTGGTACAGGCTTAAAATTGCATTGTAATTAAATAAGAAACTATAAATTTCTTTTAGTACAATACAATATAAACTATTGAAGAGCTATTAGAAATGTTAGTAAAAATATAAACTATTTGTTCCTTTTTGGCGTTGAGATGAAGAGGTATGTACATACAGCGACGAATTGTTTGCCAAACGATGTACGTAATATATGTCACATGACTTGTTTGAGTGTGGACAAAATACCAACTTTGATAACTGTATAGTCCGCCATTCGGTAACACAACGCTTCTAATGGCTCCCATCCTCGAGTACACAAGTTGAGTTGGATACTACTTACGGCTTACTTTGAAGATGATGTTTTAGGCAATTATAGTTTTTTTTTATATTTTGCACTTTTAATCTAGGCGATGCATATTAAGGAATAAACGTCGGAATATTTTAACGCTAAATTAGTTTTATTTTAAATTGTTTATCAGAAAAATATTGTAATTTACTAATTCGAAAACAATATTAACAGAAATGAAAAAAAAAATTGTTACATGAAACTACCATTTGGCTCTCTCAATATACACAATTATAAAGCATTACCGTACCTGTCGGATAAACAAATGTCGGACTTCCTAATTATATTTTTAATGAATATCATTTTCATTTATCCGTTTTTAAACTAAGGAATAATGAATAAATTGTTAATTTATCATCCCGATTAATAAATAAAATATGTTGTTTGTTTTCCTACTATTCGAAATCTGAGTTTATCCACTAAAATTTATGATTTTCTTTTAAAGGAATAACATATTAATTTTTTTTCGATTTCTTATTTATTTTTTCTACCACGTTTCGTTAACCGGTAAACGGTTATTTACGGTTCAAAACATTTTCTAAATTTTAGGTGTGTTATAAAGAAAAACTTTGTAAGGATGTTTTCAGTTACTTTTCATTTTATATAACAGGTGATTGGATTTTCACGGTTCAATTTATTTTTTGACGTTTTGGAGGGAGGACAAAAGGCAATTTCTTTTACTTTTCCTCCTATATGTCGTAAAAACACATCGTGTAAATCTGGTACATATTTTTCCTACGTCTAAAAAGTCAGAAAATCATTTAAATGGTTTTCAACAATCTACTCATGATACATAAAAGGAAAAAGCGAATTAAAAGTCGTAAAAACTTTCATATTTGTATTTTTTAAATCTTTCTCTGAATATTTTTAAAATAGCGCTCATTATGAAAAACCATAAATCGGTTGACAACTTATAACATGGTAAGTTAATAAAAAATATAAAACATTGAGATACATGTTTTTTTCCTTAAGGGTATCACTAAATGTTAAATGAACAGTTCAATCGATGAAAATCCACTCGGTCATTCAAGAAATATTAGTTGAAAAAGAAAGAAAGAAAACTGTGGAAGTTTTAACTCTAGTAAATAAGAAGGAATAAAAGAGCAGACTCTGTAACAAAATTACAGCAACTGATAATGGAATGATAGACTGAGCTTTAAAGAAAATAGCATAAATGAAGAAAAAGGAAAATTTTGCAGATTGTTCGAGAAATCGAAGACGTATAAATAAACTGCAGGAGCAAGGTGTTATCAAGATCTTAGAATTAGTAGAGAGTTATTTATTTCTAAGACCAATGGACTTCCATTGAGCTAGACCAAGTGATTTCAAAAAAAGATCAAAAAAGAAAATGGCGTCTATTACCAGATCTGCAACACGTTCGTAGAGAAACGAGAGGTGGAAAATATGACTGAAGTCAATCTATACAACACACTTCACCTTCCGATCCTACTGTACGGTAGTGAGAGCTGGATAAAACTAGTGAGACAGGCATAAAACTAGTATTACCGCAGCTGAAATGAAATATTTGGGAAGAGAAGCTGGTCGAACTAGAAGAGACCGCATTTAAAATGAACGGAATGACGAAGAAGTTAAGAAGCTACGAATGTTGGAATCCATGAAAAAGAAAATGCTCAAATGGTTCGGAATCGGTGAGAGGATGGAAGAATACAAATAATTCAGAAAATTTCTTTATGTGAAACCCACAGAAAAGGTGTCAGAAGGATGCCCCTAGAAAAACTTGGATTGATGAAATTACAAAGTTAGGACAGAAAAAAGGCAAGCAGATGGATTCCATAAGTGTCCTGAGAAGGAGCCGCGAAAACTGGCCTAAATGGATTGAATCAATTTTGGGGTGAAAATTACCTTTTAAATTAAATCAAATTAAAATGAGGACTAAGTTCAATTTATCTCAATTCCATTTCACAACTCAAAGTATACCTGAGTTTCCTACTATTCTATCATCTCAGCAGTCTCAATCAGGCCCTATAAAATCGGTCTTTCGTCGTCTGAAACCGCTTCTCCAAATATTTCCTACAAGAGTACCAGAAAATCACATGCAACAGAAAGATCATTCAGAAGTAAGAAATGGCATTACCCAGCCTTCGTACAGTCATTCAGTTTCAGCTCAACTTGTCAACATAGAGGGTAGGATAACCTCATCCAGATCCTTTTCAGCCTTCTCTTAGAACTATCAAATGTTGTTCTTGTTGTTGTCCTCTGGATATAGCCACTAATCAGTCGACTGCGAGCTCTATGTCCGTTCTTTATTGGAACGCTAATGTTATTAATCAATATAGAATTGAACTTGACACTTACTTCCACTTGTTCCCATCAATGAAATACACTTGACTCTGTAGTCTAAATTTTAAATTCCAGACTACAGAATATATAAAACTGACCATCCAGTCAAAATAGCACTTGACCGCACAGCTATACTGATTAAGCAATCATAAAAACAGAACCTTTATATTTACTCAGTATACCTGACATACAATCCACAGCCATTACAATGTATACACCGAATTACATCATTACTTTCGCTGCAGTGTGCTGTCTAGAGATATGTACTGAAACCTACATTGTTCTCCGACGTCATTGGCGATGTTTAATAGCAGGAGGTGATTATCATGCCAAAAATTAGTCCTAGGAAGCATCCCTGTGTACACCATGGAAAGAAATCTAAAGTTGGTAATCGATCAGTTTTCATTTGACACGATTTTACCTGATACATCTACGTACCCAACAATGTAATAGGCTATAACTGTGAGCTCTGATGTTCGTTCTAATCATTCTCTTCTCAGTTTATTATTATGTCACGAGCCTAGTAGCGCACCAAAATCATCATCACTTGAATACGATGAATATATAAGAAGCAGTTCTGAATTCGAAGCTCTCAACCCTAATGTCTCTTAAGACCGAAGAAAATCTCTGAAAAATTCACAAGCAATTTACAATAGCAACTCTTTGCAGAAATAAGTCTCCTAAAAATCCAAACTACGCCCAGTACGTTACAGATTTGATCGAGGGAAAGAGAAGAGCCCGTAAAGTATAGCAGGCTAATCGAGATCTCCATCTGACTTATGACTTAACAATGAACTTAAACGACAAAATAAGAATTTCAAAAGGGCAAACTACGATCATTAAATTATAGCACCTCTCCGAAAAACTTAAAAAATCTGAACACTTTTTCAAGCACCTTTCTTTTGTTTTTACTCCATATACTGACTTTTTTTTATCAATAGTACATACGAAAGGCATGTATAAAACACTTACACTGTAGTCATTCCATAACCATTGCCATCACCTCCATCTTGCTTTACTCTTACTCAAGTCGTGGAACGAGTTGAAAAATTACCTAAAAAAAGCACCTGGCCAAGACTTACAAAATACTCAAGTTTTCTAGAAAATTCCATGAAAAGCACTATTCTACCTAACATCAATATATATAATGCAATACTGTGAGCGAACTAATTTCCCTTACAATATAAATATTCATTCATTACAGTGATTCACAAACTCTTCATCATACAGACCTATCAGCTCAATGTGTTCTAAATATTTTCAGAAACTTCTCCACAAGCGATTACATGACAAACTGACGAAAGCAAACGTAATACTTGAACACCAATTTGGATGACGAACACACCATTCAAACATTCATCAATTACACAGGATGACGGGCTACATTGTGACGACAATAGAGTATATATTCTATGCAACTGGTATATTTCTAGATGTTGTTGAAGAGTTCGATAGGGTTTTTTTTTTTTCAAACTTAATGCTATACTCCCTTAAATCTACAGATAATTAACAATATGGCAGAATACTGATTTATTCTTTAAGATTTTATTGCTGGCAGATGTTTCTCTATCTGCCAACGCCCAGAACTGTTTACCATTAGGCCAGCCTTGGGAGGAGTGCCTCAGAGGTCTCCTCTATCGTATATCATTTACACACATGATATTTTATACAGTTTTGACACTCTGACGGCTTACGTAGACGATACGAAAATATTAACAAGGCATCAAAATCCACTAGACGCCTCATTAATTCCACAATATCATAAAATTTGATAACTGATGCCAACTCTTGGAAATTCAACTCAACCAAGAAAAATCACAACATATTACTTTTACTATTTTGCCGTGAAACTTGCCTTCTTATTTTCCTCGGCAATGTAAATACTCCTCAGACAGATAATGTTCCATATCGTAGACTGAAAAAAATTGACAAAAGAATGACACGAGACCAAGAGATCAAGAACAAATAAAGAACACTAAACCTAATACTATATTCACTCCTTTCAAGACGTTTAAAATTAAAACTTCACTGAAATTAAATACATACACATCTTTACTCAAGCCCATTTAGAATTTTCAATCAACAAATTTCAGGAATATAACCAAAGATTTCTGGTACATTAGCAATATTACTTTACAAAAAGACCTACATATGTCAAAAGGTATTACTCCACATACGAATACACTACAAAGAATTTACACAAATATGCCAATTTACTAATTCAAAGCATAACCACTACTAACATGACGCTTAACACCGGTAGGGGAATCAAAAGAAGCTAAGAAGGCATGAAAAAAATTACAATCTGGTAGAAAAATGTTATATAGAGTGAAAAGGTTCCTTTGAGCAAGGGAAAGCAAGGCAAACTTTTAGTGTGAAAATGAAATGAAATTGAATTAAAAAAGAAAAATACATTTACTAAAAACTATTTACTCCCACTCAAATATTTGCAAACAATTAGAAAATATTCAATTAGAGAAACGCTAGCTTTGAATAAATGAAGTGGGCAAATTAAATCGTTTCTTCGATTTTCGTTCTCCTTCACCTTAAAGATATTTAACAATTTCCATACAATACAGAAACCAAATTCATTTATAGAAGTAAAAAAAAAAAATTAAGGAATAAGAAATATAAACTGTTAGAAAATGTTCATAGTGTCGAAAATATTGATTTTCAGCTTGAATCTATTATATTTTTTTCCTGATTCCTTTATTTTTACAAATGAAATAGTAGAAATTAACGAATTACAACAGCATTAACTTATCAATAATAACACCATTCCGCCACGGGATGGCAATAACTGAAATTTAAAATAAAAAAAAAATTAAAATCATAACAATGCTTTCACTTTTTAATTCTTCAGATTATCTTGGCTTTCAAAAAAACAGCTCCACTTTTTTCAGTAATGTTTATTTTCAGATAGATTTGAAGATAGATATGAAGCTAATCTATAAATGCCTTCCGAGCATTCCGCCTTATTTGATTTCTGTGTTGTAGTAAGTTGTCAAATACTCTTAAGATAAACGAGCAGGGTAAACGAAGCAATGATTTAAGTTGTCCAATTTCTGTATTCAAAGAGGAACACTTGTATATCTGAAACATCTCGATTTATTTGCGAGTGATCAGGTGGGAATAAATATGTTTTTTATTAATTACTATCTTTTCTCTAGAAATTTCAATTTCATGTTTTTATTACTTCTTCTCTTGCTTGACGCAACTTTTTCATTCTAGATAACATTTTTTAATTTTTTATATTCAAGAAATCATCTCTCCTCTCCCTTAATAATATATATATATATATATATATATATATATATATATATATATATATATATATATATATATATATATATATACCTGTATATATATAAGGAAGGAGAAGGTCCGAGGTGGCGGTCATAAATAGACTAAATAGTGGCTGAACTATGGCTTTTAATAAAATAGTTTTGCCACTATTTAGTCTATTTATGACCGCCACTCCGGACCATTTCCTTCCTTAATAATAAACGGTCGACTATTTAGTATTCAATATATATATATATATATATATATATATATATATATATATATATATATATATATATATATATATATATATATATATATATATTTATACACAATATGTACAATACATATGTTTTTTTTTTTATTTTACAGATAAGGCGCATGTTTGCTTGAATTGTGCATAAACCATGCAAAAGCATATTCATCAACAGCATATGCATAACAATGTTATTTAAACATTTTTTTTAATATCAAAAATAGCGTATTACAAAATGTTTTAGCTAAAGATACTTAAAATGATTAGTATTTTAAATATATTATAAAGAGAAAAATAAATAATTGATTATTAAATAAAATAAATAACAGTATCAGATGAGTGAACAGTACCAAAATATACTAAAAAAGAGAAAATATAATAAATAAATAAATGAATAAAAAATATATATGATTATTCAAAATCAATTACAAATAATATCCATCTCTGTACGGAAAAGGAAATACAGTTATATATATATACCAGGAAAGGAATTTAATGTTTTAATGTATCTTTGGTATGTTTTATGTATGTTTTTTTATGTACCTTTGGCATGTATCTTATGGTATATGTTTTTCGTGGCAGAACTGTATTTCCTTTTCCGTACAGAGATGGATATAAGATATAAGATGTATATATATATATATATATATATATATATATATATATATATATATATATATTTGTTTATATGAGTGATCAGAGCTAAATACTGTTAATTTAAAAAAATAAAAAATGTAATTTTTTAAATTATGATGGATATACTAGCATATGTCAAGAGAAATATTTACCCATTAAAATGTGATTGTTCTTATTCACGGTTCTTGCTACTTAAATTCAATTTTATGTAGTTTCTTTCTTTGCCTTCCATGATAAGTACATTTAAAAAAGACAAGTAAAAAAATCAACTTACAAATATTAAATAAAATTACAGTTTAATAGTTAATAGTTACTATTTATTATAAGTTAAAAATATTAAGTTTTTATGTTTTCACTACCTTTGGCATGTATGTTATGATATAAGTTTTTTTGGTAGATTTGTATTTCCTTTTCCGTTTGTGACCACTAAAATCCTTAGTAGGTTCTTAATATATTTTATATTAATATTATTTTTTATAAAAAGAATTACATAAAATTAAAAAGATAATGCTCTACACATCTTAACAAGTACCATGTGAATTTTTTCAAGTTGCTTTATATAAATTGGTTTATTTAATACTCGGTTTTTCTATTAGGTGTTCCAAACTGGTGATGAGAAGAAAAGAGACTTTTTATTATTTTATATAATCCAAATATTTAATGATTTTTTTATTTATTCAGCGATCAATTTACATATGTACGAATGTACACTACAGTAAAGTATGAATTACAATGGTTAAGGTCGGTTAAGATTCAAGTTCCTATCGTTCGGAAATATTACAAATATCCAATAGTTTATATCTATTGCTCCTAAACAATATTTTTCTCTTAATGGACATGATACCAGTGGTTTAACTTTAATGGAACTTCTTGATAAAACATCCATATTAATATTTTTCGAGCAAATTTTTTGAAAAGAAATATCTTTAATTTCTTCTAAATTTCTGCTTGAAGTTTAACTTTTATTTCTTCAAGTTGTTAAAAAAAAAAGAGTTGTACTAAAAATATTAGAGTTGTTTTTTATCTTGAATAAATTATGTGATTCTAATAAGCCATATTATATTTGAAACTATTAGAAAAAAAAATTGGATATGGCACAAAGCCTAAATGAAGATATACAAGACAGCGAAAGGGCAGTTAAAAAACATTAAGATTCTTAAAAGCGGTGAAATTCTACAATAGAGTTTTATTTGAAGATGTTGCAAATGAATCTACAGGGTAGAGACAAAATAATAATAATAACAAAATATATAATATGTCATTTGTTTAAGTATCTAAGAATAAAAGTAGTTTTTTTAACGTCTTTTTGTAAATCCCTATAGTTTTAATTAAAAGATATTCAACTCTTTATATTTATTGCTCCTTAACATTTTTTCTTTCTTTAATTATTATGGATATAAATTACAATAAATAGCTAGTATTTTTTTAGAGTTTGAAATTTTTACTTTTGAAATTTTTTTTTTCACCTTTTCCACTCCGTACAATGTATCTTATAGTGTATCTTAGTATGTATGTATCTTATTTTTTTGCCTGATGTGTTTGTGTGAAGTTTTCTCGTATTTTTAAATCAGATAATTTACATACAAATAATTCTCACTAGGTTTGCATGGTTATTTTTTAATTTATAATATTTAATTAGATCTTTCCTTTATCTTGAACACTCGGTTCTTATATCAGCGGTTCCGCACTCTGAGGAATGAGAAAAAGATATTTGTTGAAACTTCCTATGAAAAAATATTTAAACGATTGTTTAACTTTATATATATATATATATTATATAAACAGCAATATGTATTTATACAAATATACATAATTAGACTGGACGAAATGAATGAGTACGAGCGCGCGATGCCCCGGATGGTGGAGGGGGATATTCGCTGGGCCAGTCGTCCCCGCGCTGCTCCCAAGTTCGGGCCACTGTGTATATCTGTATGTAGTGGTGTATCTTCTATAGGCACATATACACAGCACTAATAGTAGTGTGTCTTTCATAAGGCATATACACTGTACTTATAGTGATGCATGCGTAGTGATATTACGGCCTGAAGGTGTGAAGGATATCTACCGGCAGCATCATTAATTCAGAACAGGTCCGAATTAATATAATTAATTTGCCTTAATATTACTATATCAATATAAAATAATATTAATAAAAAAATATTACGAGACACGGAGTCTTAATTTTAAATACGGTTTAGAAAATATCGGACTAGTCATCTCTTTATATTTATTTTTGTTTTGGCTATAGGATTTATTACTATATCAACTTAGGTTTATATTAAAATTATATTTTTTTGCTTTTTCCATTCATTTCAGAGAAACTAATAATTTTAATCTTAAAATATTTGAAAATGTGATGAAGTTTTCGTATTAATAAAAATTATGTATAAATATGATTTTATTAAATTTATAAAAAAGTATAATAAAAGAAAAATCATCTAATTCGATTTTTCAAATTTTATAAAAAAATATCTGGTACAGCTTTTTCTTTTAGATATTTCTTTTGTTATTTTTTAAGTTAAAAATATTTAGTTCGTTACTAACTCGTTTAGTATAAAAACGAATGTGAAGGAAACTTATACTATTTTAATAAAAATAAAATTAAATTAAATTTTATTTTAATTTTACTGAATAAAAAAGAAATTATTAAGTTCAGAAATTTTACTGAATAACAAAGTGAACTAGATTTATAATTTTCAATTTAAGTAATAAATGATAAAAAAAAGGTCTGGACAATTAACGGAATATATATATATATATATATATATATATATATATATATATATATATATATATATTTGGTTATTGATAAAAAAGAAATTCTGAGATAGTAAATTGTTAATTTGCAAAAACTCAAAATTTTCTTTTACAAAGACCAATTTTTTTTTCACTAAATAAGTTAAAATAAAGACGAATAAGAAAAAATATTACTGGTATGATCAATGATATCTGCTGAAATATACCTTTGGCGCCAAAACCATATATCATGCCTGTGAGATCTTTTATAATAGAACAATATGCAAGACCGATTATTTATATTTTATTATATTATAAATAATAATATTTACATATTATTATTATGAAGATAATAATAATAATAAAAAAAGAATTTAGTGAAATAATGATTTAAATTTATGCAATGTTTATTAAATATTCGATGTTAGAAAAGATTTCATATATTTATATATATATATATATATATATATATATATATATATATATATATATATATATATATATATATATATATATATATATATATATATATATATATATATATATATATATAAATTCAATTTATAAATTAATTGATTTTAATGATACTTTCAGCATTCTAACGGGAATAGCAAAATATCAAAACTCTATGTACCACTTTATTAGCATTTTTCAAATTTTGACATTGGTTAAAATGGTTATTTATTAATTTTCGTGTTTAAATATCAATATTCGATATACCTAATTAGAAGGAACAACACTATTCTTAAGGAAAAGTATGTAAAATAAACGACAAATTTACTACATATTAAACTATTAACAGTTAAATTCATTCTAGTTGAAGTAGAATTTCATTAATTTTGATCGGCTTTTTATTTCTGTACTTTGTAAATGTCTATATTAATTTCCGAAACCTCTAATGATACATGTTTTATTTGATTTATTTTTTTATAAGTAGAAGGTAACATATATATTTTTTTAATGATAATTATACAACGGTTTAGTAGTATTTTTTATTATTTTTATTTTTATTTTCAACAAAAAATAATAATGGTATTTGTGTTGGAAAATAAATTAATACTACTGATGCTCGGATAAGCAATTAAATTTTAGACTTAGAAACTGATAAACTAAACTGTAAAATATATATAAAAGCTGACAAAAATTATTTCGTTCGTATCTTAAGTTGTTTTTATGGCCGTTGGGGATCCGTATTGCAAAGAAGAATTTATGTTTTAAGAAACCGCAAATAAATTAGGACACCATGGATGACAAAATGATTTAATTACATTCCAGAATGATTTTCCAAGGCAAAATGGAATTTTTATTTCATATGAATATTTAATTCTTAAAGCGACGTCAAGGTGAGTTTAATTTAAAATAATGCTATCGGTTTACTCTGATAAAAAAAAAGTTGTTAAGCAGAAGGTTTGACGAGCGTGCATAGAAAATTTAATAATATATAAATAAAAATTGTCAGGTAGTTTTTAAGAGTGGTGTTAGTTTGAATAATTTTTTAAATAAAAATATATTTATATATTTTATAAGAAGAACGAGAAGTGTTCAAACTGTTGGATTTAATTCAAGGAATATCTCCTCTAAAAATATTGTTGATTGATTATTTCGTTCGGATGGAAAAACAAAACATATGAAGAAACCATTTGTCTGAAATTTAGACATTTTCGAGAAATGACCTAATTTTTTGAATGCCTCAAAAATTCCTCTAAACAGATGTGAAAAAACCTCTTATTGGGTTGTTTAAATTTTAAATGGTATGTCAAAGTTAGAAGTTTGTAGAATTGATCTACTAACTAAATAAATTCTTAATTTTACAATAAAAAAAAAAATGCTGCTTTGAGAAGACACGAGAAAATTCTCATTAAAATAATGTTCTGAAGGAACTGATTAGGTACATTTTTAATTTCATTTAAAGTATTATTCGATTGATAGAATGTTCATTAAGCAATGTTAACTACTGATTTAGTGTTTCACTGATACATGAAAACATGGATAAAAACAAATGAATGCACCAAACGGCATAGTCATAGACAATACTAAACTATGACTCATTTAATTATAATTCATTTAGTTTTTTGTAGAAGATTGGAAATACTACCGATAGTACCCAAATTAAATTATTGGAAATTTATTTAAGTCAGGAAAGCATTTTTTACAATTATATACATGTCTCACTATGATAGTTCTAATATTGATATGAGCCATTTCTCAAACCCATCGCAAATTCCTCAATTTCAGATAAAAAAGTTTATTATATTTAGGGTACAAATAAATAAAAATATTATTCTAACAATCACTTCTGGGAACTATAATTTCTATTAGCACGCCATTTTGTTTTCACATTTTTATGGTGCCTTTTTGTTCTTATCATTTTACATATTATCATTCTCACCAGGATATTTTGGTGAATCGTTTAAAGATTCTTGAGGGTATCCCTAATCCTTAAAGGAAATGTTTTTTTTAAGTTTACCGCTTACGACATAAGTTAGCAAAAAAAATGATATTTTTCTGCTTGGGATGGGTAAATAGCCAAAAATATTTTTCTGACGAGGTATCCCATCAATGAAATCTATCACATTAACACTCTCATACAAAAGATTATGGCACTGCTTCTAACTTTTTCTTAGCGCAAATAAGTCATCGAAATATATGATGACAGAGAAACTGTCCGACGAAACTTAAGTTCGAACGAAGAGATATTGTATATCATTTAGTAAAACCATATAAATAATTTTAAAAATACTACCTCTAGGATTTTTTTTTTAGTTTAAGGAAAATTCTTAAAAATATTCAAGAAGGTATTTTAAATATGAAATTATATTTATTTATTTTAGATTTATAATTATTTGCACTCAAAAATAAAAATTTCATTCAGTTTTCAAAGTCAATAATACGGTTAATGTTGGTTTTACATTCATATATTGCTTTCGCATAATTTTTATAAAAACTACGTATAATATAAACAATGAATCATTTTGTGTAATAACCTGTTAAGGTCATATAGATTTGTTTAATAATAACGTTCTTTATTATGTTTCGCATATTAATCACACTGTTCCTTATTATAATTTATGTAAAGAAAACCAAAGTTTTATAAAGGCTCAAATTGGTCATGTCAAAATTATTTTAGTCAGTAATTAAAAAATAAATATAATGAAGATAATCTTATTAAAATAATACAAGAAATGACTATTCATGAATGGTGGACAAGCATTTCAACGTTTATTTTAGATAATGCAGCCATTGTAATTCAAATTAATGAGTTATTTTTTCATTTTATTAACGCTAGGTATTCACATCTTTTCGAACATTTATTCAAGTATTCACCATGTTTCTAACTATTCCACAACGATCGAGATTGAAAACCAATTTAAATATTAAAACATAAATATCCTTAAACGGCACAGAATGGTAATTCGTGCTAACGTTTGACAGAAGGATGACCTAGAGCCCAACAACAAAATGAAAAGAAATAAATTAAACAAACAACTTAAATTACTGTACACTATTATTTCAACAAGTCGAATGAATTAATGAGAAATTCTTTATTAAATGTACATCAATTACAAATTTCAATATACACACAGCATTTATACTGCATGATTATTCGTCTGGCGGAAATTTTATATGTTTTACAGGAATAGTATAAATAAAGACTTTATAATAATTACATATACATGAATAACTGATAAATAATTATACAACCTAAAATAATAAAATAATTTATGTCTAAGAAATAATAATAAAGGAAATAGGAGAAATCATAAACAATAACATGAATAAAACTGATCATGTTTATGCTGGATGTAGCAAATTAAAACGGTGTATCCACACATGTCGAGCAAACCCGACAATTTTACTACACACGTTCAAAGAGAGGGCATTTAGAAGGGAAATTAGGATATCTTTCGAAACGGACTAGTTATAAGAAATTCGATACCAATTTGACTAAGCATTGAACATTCAGCCAAAAATTGGAACATATATTCCTTTAATAGTAGATTACAGAGTGGACAATCCGTATATTCCCTGTCAAACCATGGGATGTAATTCAAATAGAGGAGTTAACAACTAAGCTTAAACAACAAACTCCACTCACGCCCAGTTGAATGCCAACAGCAGCCATCCACGAATTTCATACTTTTTAAGATCATGACTCAATTCCCGATACAATAGAAATCGATCAAAATTCAATGCGGCTAATTTACACTGATCCCAATGTTTCTGGGTGATTGCAGACCGTATTGTTGACCAGTTTTCAACAAATATAACGAAAAGCATTTCAGAATTTCCAAAGACCTGTCGAACCTGCAAGAGTTCCTCCAAATTGCACTAATTTTTAAACCAAAAGGAATTATGTTTACTCACTTCAATCGCTATAACTCCGGAGAGACGACTTACAGGCAGGTACAGTAACTTGTGACAATACTTAAAATGCAACTTTAAAGTGAATACCTCAAGTGGATTTGTGACTGTTTCTAAATAAATCATATTATTTGGTGTCGTTTCTTCAAAATGTTATCAATACCTACATTTTTTTTATTTTATTTTTTTTATTTCTTAATTACATTTACGTCTGTATTAAATAAATACATCTAGTAAATTTGGACATAATAGATATAATGAAATGAATACACTTGCTGAGTAACTACCCAATGGTAGCACTCTAATGATATGACTACATTAGGAGATCACGGGGCCATCTTCTTTTCAGAAACCTAGGAGGATTATCAGGAATGGAAGAGGAAGCAAGGTTACAAACGAGAGGGTTGGGGTGATTCTGAAGTTTATTATGGAAGGATAGGTATCTGGATTGGGCCAGATCTGAAACATAAGGAACATTAAGGTCTTTATGGATAATTTTATTAGTGACAAAGTAAGGAGCATTGAGGATTTTTCGAAGGATTTTGGATTGTAAGGTAGATGCGAGAGGAAATATCTAAAATCACATAGAAATTATATGGCTACAGGCCTTTTTGAATCTACATGCACATAGGCCTAACAAATTTATGATTCAACTAAAAATAGGTCCAAACAGAAACTACAATCTTTTAAATCCAAAATTTTAAGACTAACATCAGAATTTCCCTTGTTTCTAAATAATGGAAATCTACATTTTGACTTCTAACAAGCTACTATCGACCAACACATACGTACTCTTTATTTCAGCTTCCATGATAAAGTTCACCGACTTAACAACAGACTGTCATTCTTATCAGAAGGCTAACAAAAAGTAGCTGGACGAGAGATCTCCTTTCATATAGCAAGGGGCCTAACAAAGAACAAGAAAAAGTGCAGCCGTACCATCATCCTTCTCCATATTTCAAATGCCATCAGCTTGTTATTGATTTTCAGCACGTCTACTTATTGTTACTTTTGTCAGTGCCAGGTATGAATAGAAAATTGGAAAAAAAAATGTGAATAATGAATTAAAAGGTTCAAATAAATATAATAATCACAAGATCATTTTCTTTCCATATGAGGAGGTTATAAGAAGTCTAAGTTAATGCCTAGGCTACTGTGTTTCCGAAAAACTAGCATTGGGCAAGCATCACAAAATATTCATTCCTTATTTTCAAATGCTATTTCAATTATCATTACTACATTTAAAGTTTGTGAAATTTTTAAGTTGTTATATTTTCTATCTTTTAAAACTCAAAGGCTCCTCAAAAAGTAAAGATTTGAATGCCGGTTCGAATAATTATTTAAAAAAATGCTTTAGGAAAAAGTTGTGTGGATATGTATATATATATATATATATATATATATATATATATATATATATATATATATTCAAGTTAATTTATTATTAGCCATATTTACACCAATTTAAAAAAAATTTGTCACTTAATGACTACTCATCACAATGACGACGTTTCGGTTCGTCGAGCCATTTTCAAGTCTAAAAGGGACAAAATTTTTTTAAATTGGTGTAAATATGGCTAATAATAAATTAACTTGAAAATAAATAGTATGCACCGAAGAAGAATTGAGTAATATTGTGAATATATATATATATATATATATATATATATATATATATATATATATATATATATATATATATATATATATAATATATATATATATATATATATATATATATATATATATATATATATATATATATATATATAAAATAAATAATAAATTTTTTATTTGTTTTCGGACGAACCCATACAAATGGAGTTGAGTTTTATACACATAAATTTATAATAATTTATAATAATATATATGATACATTATTAACTACATAAATAATAAAAACCATACATAAAGTAATATGTAATAATAATAATAATAAAAGGCTTAGCGAACCCGAAGGTTCGATGCCGACACCACCAATCGCTTATTACACACCTCCCTCCACCGTTCGCCGTCCAAACCCAGTCCATTCAGATCGGCTTTAATGCAATCTTCCCACCTTCGCTTCGGTCTACCCCTCGGACGCTTACCATTTGGCACCGCAAATATTAACCTTTTAGGAATTCTCTCGTTACTAAGCCCAACAACTTTACAAGCCCATTTGATTCGCCGCGATGAAATTACCTCAATTATATTACTCGGATACAGCTCACGCAATTCGGCGTTGTGTAACCGTCTGAACTCTCCGGTTAACTCATCCTTCTTCGGTCCGAATATTCTACGCAATACTTTATTTTCAAAAACCTTAAGACGCTGCTCATCCCTTAATGTAAGCGGCCAAGTTTCGCATCCATAAAGAACTGTAGGCAAGATAATTGCTTTACAGATTCTAATTTTTAAGTTTCGGGACAAGAGGCGCGAACTAAGTAGTTTTGTCACAGAAAAATAACAAGCATTCCCCGCCTTCAGTCTAACCTTAATCTCTTCTTCAATTTCGTTTTTTCTAGTTATCGTAGAACCTAGGTACCTAAATTTATCTACCTGTTCAAATATATTACCATCTATATCGATATCACCAGTAGTATCGCCATTTTTGCAGCTAACCATATATTTTGTTTTATCCACGTTTATTTCGAGTCCTAGTTCTTTACCGGCTTTCATTAACGTTGTCGTATTTAGTTTTATAGTTTCAACGTCTTCGCTTAACAGTACCAGATCATCAGCATAGCCCAGCACGGATGTTGTCCCACCCAGATCCAACCATTTCTCGGTACGCATTACCTCCCTAATGACATGTTCTAATGCCAAATTGAACAGGACAGGCGAAAGGGAATCCCCCTGTTTTAAACCCGAACGAACCTCAAATTTTTCGGACAAATTATTACCGATTCTAACTTTATTGAGTGTCTCCGTCAAGCACATCCTGACTAGATTTACTAGTTTTTTTGGAATCCCCTGCTCGATTAGAATATTATACAGTTTTTGGCGGTCAATAGAATCGTAAGCCTTTTTAAAATCTATATACAGCTGGTGAACAATACCGTTATACTCCAATTTGTTCTCTAATATTTGCCGTAAAGAAAATATTTGATCAATAGTCGAACGATTCCGTCTAAATCCACATTGGTAGTCTCCGATAATTTCCTCGGCGTATTCCGTGATTCGACTGGTTAAGATTGAAGTGAATATTTTATAACATACCGGAAGGAGTGAAATTCCTCGATAGTTATTACAATCCGTCCTCGGACCCTTTTTGTGAATCGGAATAAGAATAGATTCTTTCCATTCTTCAGGTAATTTCTCGTTCACCCAGATCTTTTCAACCAACCGATGTATTTTAGAAACTCCAGCTTCCCCGCATGCCTTAATTAGTTCAGTAGGAATATTATCGATTCCCGCTGCTTTATATGATTTTAATTTTCCGATAGCTAATTCAACTTCCTCTTTACTCGGTCCTTCTATCAACGGTTCAGCACTCTGGTACTCAGAAGGAGGACACAGATCATAATTTCCCGTATTTAAAATATTGTCAAAGTGGTCCTTAAACTTATTCAATATGTCAACCGGATCGGTCAGAATATTGTTATTATCATCCCTAATTCCAGACGTTACGGGACCTACATATTTACGTGATCTGTTTATACCTTTGTACATGCCTCTTACGTTATTTTCGATTCTATTAGTTTATATTTCAATTATTTTATTTTTAAGATACTCCCTTTTTTTATTTTTGAGCAATTTTGTCGTTTCGTTCTTTGAGATTCGGAAGTATTCCAGATTGTCTTCGCTAATATTATTTAGAGCTTTTAATTTAGCGGCTTTTCTTTTTTCGCACATGTTTAAGCAATATTCATCACACCACGGTTTGTTATTCTTATTTTCCTTTTTTCCTAGGCACGAGTTACCGACCGCTTTTATATTATCCCTGATCTCTACCCATAACTTGTCAATATCCTCGTGGTCCTCGTCAGGAAGCTCTAAAGCTTCAAACCTATTCTTAACATCTAGCTCGAATTGGTTTCTAGTTGATGGATTTTTTAATTTTTCCAAATTAAAATTCTCAAAATCGAAACGGTTTTCTTTTCTCTTTTTTATATTAAGTTTTTGTCGAAGTTTCGCGATTACTAATTCATGATCCGACCCACATTCTGCTCCACGATAAGACCGTACATTGATTATACTGCTTTGCCAGCTGTGTTGTATCAAGACATGATCTATTTGATTTCGTGTTTGCGAATCCGGTGATGTCCAACTATATTTATGAATATCCTTATGTTTAAACGTCGTACTTTTAATTATCAGGTTTTTCGAGATGGCAAAGTTTATCAGACGGATCCCATTATCATTATTATATTCGTGCAAACTTTCATTACCAATCGTCGGAATATAAACTTCTTCCCTTCCTACCTTTGCGTTTTTGCGTCACCTACAATTATTTTCATGTAGTTTCGCGGTAGTTTATCATAAACCCATTCGAGTTTATCGTAAAATTCACTTTTGACTTCATCGTCACTGTCTTCGGTCGGACAATGTATGTTTATTAATGCGATTTTAAACCAACGTCCCTGAAATATAGCTACCGAAATTCTATCACTAAAGAATTGTACGTCCTTCAAAGCGGATAGTAATCTGCTCCTAATTAGAAACCCGGTACCCAAACAATGATTCCCGCTTCCTCCGTACCAAATAGTATACTTTCCTTCCCTCATCGAGCCCTCCCCTGGCCAGCGAACCTCTTGCAGAGCCACGACATCCAAATTGTGCCCATTTACCTCATTCGCGACCGATTTCAGCCCCCCTGCTGTGTTTAAACTCCTTACGTTCCACGTACCAATATTTAGGGAGATCCATGACTTTTTGTGGTATTTGGTGAACTAAAGATATGTGAGTAGGGCGTTCAATCCTACGTCACACCCTCCAGCAAGTCTGGTGGGCCCCTACCTCCAGTAAGTCTGGAGGTCCCCTCCCTCCAGCAAGTCTGGAAGGCCCCTCTCATTGTTGGTCAGCGAGTCCATCGGACTTAGCCGAGAGGAACTTCCAAGGAATTTCCACCGACCATCCCCACATCCGCCACCCGTGGGACGCTCCCCATACGCGGTAAAATAAAGTAATAAAGTAATATGTATTATATATATATAATATAATATACAAAATAAAACTAGTTTGTTTCACATAAATATAAAAAAAAAAAAATACTTTCTTGAACAAAATAAAATATAATGCTTAGTCAGACATTAGTGTATGGGGCTAAAGCCCTCTCGCTCAAACTCCACTGGCTTTAGCACCAGTGACGCGGTTGAGAAATTAGCGCAGGGATCTCTTAAAGTCCTGCTTTTAATTATATAGTTCGAGGGAGAAGCCTGTCTTTGGGTTCTCTGCCTTATTGTTATTATAAAAAAAGTTTTGGTTATAAGCTGATCTTCCATTAGGTCTACTTTTCGGTAACAACGAATCATTCTTTTAAGAGCACTTATTTCTAATGATTCTAGACCCGTTTCGACATGCACATAATGATTAGGGTTATTGCGTGGCCAATGATATATTGCTTTAAAATAACTCAAAGCAACGCGCTCTAATTTGTTAGAGTATAATTGAGCCCAAACCTCCGTTGAATACAAAAGAACAGAATTCACCATGGAATTTAATAGATCTTGAAATATATATATATATATATATATATATATATATATATACGTGTTTTGTATGTATCCACACATGGAATATCCATATATAACCAATTTTATATTTCATTATTTCTTTCTAATCACAAATTAATTTTGTGATTGTTTTGAATTACAAGTTCTAAATCACAACCACTTGTTGTAATCATAAAAAAAAATTACCTACTATCAAAAACCGCTCTCTCCTTTATAGCGCCATACTCATAAATCTGTAAAAACTTGTTGATGATATTAAAAAGAGATAAACATTAGGAAGAAAATGGAGGAGGTCAGATACACGTATATGACATGGCCGAAATCTATTTATGCGTATAAAACTATTCGTTTAAGGCTTTAACAATAAAGTTATTTTATATCAACAATTTATATTGATCAAGTTATAAAATATCAGCACAGAAAACATTTTATCGTGGCTTCGATAAGAAATTTTCTAGTCCAAAACGTCTTAAACCAGTGGCCATAACCGGATAGTATTCTGATAATATCCAAGTTTTCCAACATTGCACAGTTTACACTCGCAAATTAGATGACATCAGGATATCACGAAGCGTATCGATAACAGTGGGAAACGACAGTAATAGATTCGATAAAATATTATTTCTTAATAGAGTACATTTAATAAAAGAGATAGTATAATAATTTTCTTGATTTCACCCTATATATTTTTTCTTTATATATACATATTTTTATTTACCTATGAATCTATTATATTATTCATTTTTGTTTAATTAATTTTGGTCCATTTCTTTTTCTTCTATTTATTTTATTTCATTCTCTTTTTATATAGTTTATATATATATATATATATATATATATATATATATATATATATTATATATATATATATATATATATATATATATATATATATATATATATGTGTTTAGTAATATTTTTTATTTATATGATTGATATATTTATAAATCACTTTATATTTACTTTCTTTAATTTTTTTTATTCAGCCTATTTAATATTGATATTGTTTTATTGATCGATCTCTGAAGACCTAGATGTTTTCCGCCTACAATATCAAAATAACCTGGGGTCCGCAAAACTTTTTTTTTTTTTTCCTACCCCCCAGGAATTTCTTGATTCCAAATACAATATATATATTAATGTTATATATACATAAATTTTTCAATTTCCTTCTATTGTCCAAGGGCATTTTAAGGTAAGAGGGCTCTGAACGCTGTATGCGTTCTTTGCATCTGTGGCCAGAGGCCTTATATTATATCACTGGGCGTGGAGGGACCGCCCTGCATTAATTTATTATTTACATTGTAGTTAGTGGGTGTGAACTACAGAGTCCAAACCCCTTCCCTCGGCGAGAACATGTACCAAGGGGACTTTACCTTGCCACCTCCCAGGCCTGGGCGGCGGTACTATTTCCTGGAAAAGCAGGTTAGCACAGACCTTCAGCCCATCGAAAAATTTGACGTGCCTTCGGCCTATGAACTCAGGCACCGATGGGAGCTGAAGCTCCTCTCGGATTTTTACATCCTTTGCCCTTTGCAGGGTAGTACCTCTGACTATTCGCCGAAGGATGGAGTTTTGATAACTCTGGAGTTTCTTGAGCGTGGACTTATACAGGTGGCGGAGCAACGGTGCACCATAGAGCAGAGTAGGCCTGATGACCGCCTTGTAGATTTGCAGTTTTAGTCTCAACGAGAGCTGCGCCGACTTTAGCAGATGGTAGAGCCTATACTCCTTTTGCCGAGCCAGCTTGAGCCTCTGGTTGACGTGACTAGTAAAGGTAAGGTGCCTATCCAGAGTCACGCCTAGGTAAAGGACTGAGGTGGAGATCCGCTGGTCCACTCCACCAATGGTGAAGTGAGTGGGCAGGGGCTTCTTTCCGTGCTGAAATGACATCACTATGGCATTGGTCTTATCAGGATTTACTTGTTTGCCGTTCTTCTCAAGCTCCTTGACGATGGTATCAGCGGCATTCTGTTTTCATGAGAGCTCTCTCTACGTTAATGCTGGATGCATAGACTGCGATATCGTCAACATAGGCTGCTACCACCATTTCTGGATGTCCGCAAAACTATGTTTACTTTAGCTTTACATATCCCAATTTTTAGATTGTATTTGCGAGCTTATGTATTTGTTTTGACTTAAATACTTATAAGCGTAACTATTTACAAAAATAATTAAGTAAGATACCTAGGATTAAGATGGGTTCCGTGAAACACGTTCATGACTTTATATAAAATATGTCTAAACAATATTTCAAATTACCATAAACGAGCCAATTTTATTTCAAGAAATAATGTATAAAAAACAATTGAAATACAAAAACAGAAAGAAAAAATATATAACATTTAAAATCGGTATAAAAGACATATGAGTTGCAACACCAAATTTTTATTTAATTAATTTTCATTTTTCAATAATTTAAATGACATTCTATCGATGTTTTTTTCTTTACAACTCTTTCATTCCAAGATGGTGCCTATGCATTTAACGTATTTTCAAATTAATTTTATTTATTTGGTTTGTCTTTAATATGTTAATATCAATGAAACATATAAATGTACGTTTCCTGTAGCGTTTTTCTAAGATCTGACGTGTTGTATATGTTTAATAAATATGAATAAGCTGATTGGTAAATATAAGACTCTTGCAAAAGTCTAAGACCTCTTTGTCTTGCATTTGGGAAACATTTATTATTTTTCAAAGGTGTTTTTTGTCGGTACACCATATCTTCTTAACTTCTTCTTGAGCCACTATTTTGAAGGTCTTTTAATCCAGTAAAACAGTCACATCCTCTAGAAATTATTATCAAAGAATATTACTTCTTTCTGCATTTAGTAAAGTATTCCCACTACACGATAGCTTGGCGACGAACAAAATATGCTGCAAAATGTTTGGGCAAGGTTACGAACGGAGCCCTAAATATTTAATGTGCGATGTGTCGCAAGGTAGGCATCTGAAGTGTAAACCAAATCGAAGATGG
The DNA here is from genome assembly GCA_928085145.1 of Nezara viridula. Classification (NCBI taxonomy): domain Eukaryota; kingdom Metazoa; phylum Arthropoda; class Insecta; order Hemiptera; family Pentatomidae; genus Nezara; species Nezara viridula. The sequence continues at coordinate 135,862,531 of OV725079.1, forward strand.
GAGGATTGAGTTCAGATAGGTCTTGTGTGGTTGAGTTTGAACGGCGATATGTAGATGGAAATACGTAGACCACATTTGGTGGTATCGACATCTTAGGGTTTGCTAAGCCTTTAATCATTATTACTCTCGCCGTATCTAATATATGATGAAGGAGCATTAAGATGATTTTTTATCTTTTTACTTCCCCACTACCGAAGGTATTGTATTCGTGCGAGAGGTTAAAAAAAGTTTTGTGTTCAGAATCGAAAATTTTCACTCGCGTTTTACGTTTCAGGCATCAATGATCAAATTTGGTCTGGTGTCTGTCTGTATACAGTCAAATCGATGTAACGGGCATATCACCTACTACCATTTATCAGATTTTAATGAATAGTGCGGGTTGGTGTCTAGATGGTCCTGTCTCAATTTTATTAAATTCTATTTAGCACATCTGCTTACGCTCGCGCAAACTCATTGTTGTAGATATGCTAATATTTCAGAAACTGCTAGTTCAATTTGGCTCAAAGCTAGAGAAAAGGTAGGTATTTATAAAAAAAATAATGCAGGATCAATTTCATTGAATTGTATCCATTACTTTCTCTTATATATGCGCAAACGTGTTTTCCTTGATACGTCTATATCTCTAAAACCGCAAGCTCGATTTGGATCAAATTTGGAGGGAATTTAGGGATTGGTAAAATTAAAATGAAATAGGTATAAATTTTATCTACTACTCCAAAAAAATAACACTTTCGCTTTTAGATCAAAAAATGTGTAATTTGATATGCCTATGGTTTGAAAACGGGGCATTCGATTTGACCCAATTTTGGAGGAAATTTGGAGAACAGTATGAAAATTACTTAGTATCAATTTCATTGAATTCCATTTAATAATTAAAATTAATATTAATAATTGTTAACATTATAATGACTGTGAAATGTTTAAGGCACTGATCATATGGCGTGGGAGTTAGGTTATTACAATATTGTTATGGGGTTATAAAATTTTAGGTTTTATTCAAAAAATTAATTAATACTGTATTGTTAGGTCGATCCCAAGCATTACTGGCATGCCACTTACTTTTCAAAAATTTTCATCAAATTAATTTTAAACTTTTATTCTATTTGTGCTAAAGATGAAATTTTGTATCCTGCAACTGATATAAGCATTCTGCTTCGATAGGAAATAGCGGAGGACAATAAAATATGAAATTATACCAATACAGAATAAATAAATAATTTTTACATACGGCCTTTTGCACTATCAGTAGTGAAATGCATGTTCAGTATGAATTGGTCAATTTTTTTATTAAAAAAAAAAAATCAATATGGAATCTTCTAATGTGGCACTCTTTCACATTTTAATATAAGGATAACTGTATTCCGGAATCGGCTTCTCCCATTGATTTTATTCTCATACGAAAAATTGTATACCTTGTAATATAGATATATATTTTAGCCAATGAAACGGTGAGGAAGCTATACTGGCCTTACTTGGCAGGCTTTTACTTTTTTTTTTTTTTTATGTTTTCAAGAAAATTAATCATTGTTTTTAACACATTCGAAGATCCTGCACAATTTCTTTCCACCTACATGTTTTCTAATTTAATAAGATTTGATCGATTTTCATGGGAAATTCTTCATTGATTGTGAATCCTATAACCTAACATTTAATAAAATAATTGATATTTAGGCAACTTTATATGTTTTAATTTGCAAATGAATTACTTAAATATAAGAAATTGTTGAATTTCGTCGTTTCTTGTATAAATATTATTCTATTTGTAAGGTAGCATTTGAATACAAAATAATGGAGTAATACCATAGTTTATATTTCTAATTCGTTATGCCATTTTGAAAGGGACTCAACTTTTCAAACGCTGGTTAATACTACTTGAACTGAGAGATAATGAATCCTTAATGCAGACATTTTTTTTTTAATGTGTGTAGATTAACATAACTTAGAAATGAAAGTTCAAAACAAATAGTTATAGAAGGAAAACATTTGAAGCATAATGTCCTTTAATGATGTAGAAAAGCTGTTAAAAATACCAATGAAAATGAGAAAATAAATAAAGAATAAAAAAGATAATTTGATGAAAATTTCATCAGGTTTAGAGGGCGATATAGTAGTCATAATGTTGTAATACATTCGCTTTAGAATTCGTCTTAATAGCTTTATGAATACTCACATAAAAGTTATACGCTAAAGTTTTTTATGAATAAGAAATGCATCTCAAGAGTCGAGATATTCCCAAGGATACGAAAAAACGATTATGTTTTGGCATCTTTGCCGTTTCCGGTTCAACGCTTGCTTTACTACTTCAATGTGAATTTTAAATCCACATTCATGATGGAAGATAAACGCTTCTAGAGCTGCTTCTCCAAACTAACCCTCCTTGAATATTTTAATATTCTCTACTCTTTAAGGTTCTAAAATAATTTAGAGCAATACAAAGTAAATGATTTCTGATGTGTTTGAAAGTTTTGTAGTTTCAGTTTGTTATATGTTATGTGTAAAGGATCATAGAATGTTTAAAAAATGTCTTATGATCATGTTTTCTTGATTTTATTATATAAATCCATTTTTTTAATATTTATTTTGTTAGTGTTGATTGTATAATAATACAATCTGCCACTTGGAGGACAATAAGTATTAAGGCTAAAAGTATCCATTCATACAATACATACAAAAATGGAGAAATGACTACAAATTAAAAGTAAATAAATAATAAAAGTAAATAAATTAGAAAAATAAAATAAATCTTCTTAAACACATTCATATATATGCACAATATTTACTAACAATATTATAAACTGTATAAAGGATAGGGCCTAGAATACTACCTTGAAGAACACAAGCAGACTGGAAAAATTGTGATGAATAAGTATTATTGTGATTTACTTTGAAGTAGTTATCACTAAGGTAGGAGCGGATAATAGGGAAGTACGTAGGTGATAGGATATTTCTACATGTTTGAATAAAAATGTTTAAAAAGAGTAATCTAAGTAAAAAAAAATATTGAACCGTTTTGTTTTATATAAAGATTAAATCTCCTATCATTCCAACCACATTTTTTCAATTTCATGATCAATATATGTATTTTATTAAAATTTAGTACTGTTGTTAATAAACAGAATATTTTTATAATAATATTATTGTAGACACATAAACTTAATAATGTTCTATAGACACGACACAAAATGAAAATTTCGTGAAATATCGCACTCACTAAATATTAAAAGCAATTCTAATATTCAGTTTAGTTTGTGGATTTTTTAAAATCTCTATTTTAAAAAAGATCATATTCGAGTTGAATCGGAAACTGGAAGATCATTCTTGGCAAACACAACTTAGAAAAAATAACATATTTTATGAGCTGCTAAAAAAAAGAAAAAAAAAAATGTTTTTTAATATTTTTTTTAATGTGCAATTTTTAACACATTTCCATTTTGTGATTCTTATTCTCTATAATGTATAAAATTTATTTATTTTTTTAACTGTATGTTTCTTTATCGTATTTTCGGGTTTACGATAAAGAAACATCATACCTTTTTTAAGAATCAATGTTGCATGAACTATTAAAAGTTTTATATATATTAATAAAAAAGCCCTTGGATAAACTAGGATGGTCTTGTATCTTAGTTCTAGGTGTGCCCTTCGTTTAGAATCGACTTCGCAAATTCTCGGAGATTGGTATTTGCCATGTAAGAAAGTAGGTTAAATGTTGACAGAATCAATAATAAAAGGATTTAATGCTTGGCCGAATGGAAAACTTCAAAGGAGCATAACATAAAGTCCACTATTGGATTCCAACTGGCGAAGGAGACTTAGTAAAGTTCCTGATAGAGAATAGTGCAGATAGTCCCCTTTATCTATTTTTTGTTTTAGATTAGTTCTGAAACATTGCCCACGCTTCCTTGGCTTTTATTTGGTTTAAAAAGAAAAACAGTATAACAAAAAGAAAAAAGAAACTCTATTATAGTTGGCACGTGTTATGTGCTTTCAACAACATTTAACCCTTCTAAAGTGTTCCATTATATCGAAAAGATAAGTGTACGTCCATTTTTCAATTATTTATAATAGTATCTAAAAGGCAGTTTTTTAAATTAATTAATGTGAGAGCTAACATATTCTTCACATTATCCGCAACTTTTATATATATATATATATATGTATATATATATATATATATATATATATATATATATATATATATATATATATATATATATATATATATATACCATTTATTGATAAAAGAGATTATTATGGATCATATACAATCTAACCAATTATCCAAGTAATGTTTCAAGATAATTTCAATATCCAAGTTTTATTAAATAAGATTAAAATTCAATGGACACTGAAGAAAAATTCATTTGATAATATATTTTTAAAAATATGTAATTTAATTTTTTTTAAAATAAAGTCTACTGAAATAACACTATCCATCCAAAGTGGAAGTACTTTCTTACCTACTTAAACAACTTGATAATTTTTTTGGAAATCAACGTCTACGAAAATATAAAATTAGAGAAAATTATCGGGTAACTTCCACTCTCGAAAAAAATTCACGACTCTTTTGAATGTTGATATGCGCCGAAGAAGGGGGCGAGATCTACTTGCCAGGAGCCGCAATGTGTAATGGAACGCGACCGACGGCAACAACAAGTTTAAATATCCATATACGTCAATCACATACCATCCACTAGTGTGCTTAAGTAGATTGCGTCAGTAAAATTACATCTTCTTTTGCTAGCTAGTGTTTTGGGTGTATTCAGGTCATTTTAAAAATATGAATTTTATTTATATTTTTTAAAACTAACAATTTATATTAAAACTAACAGTATCGTCATCAAAACATAATGTAATATGAAACCAACAAAAACTGACTAAATACTTAAATCACAATAAAATCTTTGTTCATCTTTTCGATTTATGATTGATGTATTTTTCCCGATAAAAGAGAATATTCCAAGGTCTTTGGAGATGGATGGGATTATTATTGTCTAAAATCGGTTTTGGTCAAAATCGATCACTTTGAAAGACCAAGACCAAGCTCGCCTAACTATTGCAAGACCGAGACCAAGACTAGTGAAGTTTTCATTTATTTCCATCAATTTTTTAAAAATTCTTATTTTCATGAATCTTTCGCTTGTGCCTCAAGGGTAGTGTGAAGCAAGGTAGTAGCTCAGTACTTGCGATGTCCATATTCACTGAACCAACACAGTTTATTCACCACGGAATCACCACAAATTAAATTTTATCCGCTGTCCCCAATGTTAGCTACTCAGTCCTAAATTTACCCCATCTTACGGTAACATTTCTATAGTAAGAAGCTAATAGATGACTGCAAGATCGTTGCGAGACTATTATGCCTCAAAGCTCATCTTGGTCTCGCATTGTGGCAACCCTAAATGGGATGCATTTGATATTCCTATTAAAAACGCTATAACACTGATGCGGGTTATGTGTTTATTCCTTTTGTCTTTCAACATCTCCCCAGCCCTTTGAATCAAATATGCTGAAATTGGGATTGTAGCTTTATTTAGTAGAAAGGAGATTACTATCCTATACGAATTTTGATAAATGTTTAAATTTCGTCATTTAAAAGAGGTGTTAGAGTTGAAAAATCATATGTAAATTTAATTGATGATAGAAAAGTGCCTTCTGGGGTCCCAATTTCTTTTGTCTTCCCCTGCTATTTTGATCTATCAATTTCGGAAACACGATTATACAACTTTCAAGAAGAAATTCAGTTTTATTTTCTCATCTAAGCACTAATTTTCATCTTTTTCCCAGTGTGAAACGATGGAAAATACGACATTGATGATGATACACTTATGCTGTCAATTTTGTTTTTATTTTGAATAATATATTTTATTACTGAATTATTAAAATTAAAATGTACCTATTTTAGTATTGAAGATTGTTAAGAAAGACTGTATTTTTTTTTTCTTTTGCATAGACTGCTACTGATCGGACAGCCTTTGAGGAACAAGCATGTTTTATAACATAATTATCGATCCCACGACACTCAGACTCAATATTTCATCTTTATAGAATAATTCGGTCTTGTGGCAGTCTCTCTGCGAGGTGGATGCTCGTTATTGCAGGAATGAGGTGTATTTTTTAAAAAATACTTAAATATTTGTATTTTTCAATCTATATGAGTTTTAGAAAATGTACGGTAAATTCCAAATGTTATCTGTTTTGGGAGAACATGGAAATTGAAAAAGAAATCAAGACATAAAAAGTATTTTCATTATAATCGTTGCTGTGAATCCGTGAACGATAAAGGTAAATTAAAAAAAAATATTGAAACTAATCAATCAGTCATCTATTTTATAAACTTTTTATTGGTGTGATGATGGATTAATTTTATTTCGAGTAAAGAGAATGTGTTGAATTTCCCTTAATTTTATATTTAGTGTTGAATTTTTAAGAGTAATAAAATTTTACAAAAAAAAAAAAAAAGGTTTATGGATCCGGCTAAAATGTTTACTACATTAAGTAAAATTTAAATAAAACAACAGAAAACATCAAGCAAACTAATTAAAAATAAAACTATGTACAGAACACTTAAAACAAGGAATTCAAAATTCTAAACTACGTACAAAATGCATAGAAAATGGTAAATGCTATATGCACATTCATTTCTAAAAAAAATATTTCTGACTGAGAAGAGAATTTTACGGGCGTGAGGCCACCAGTTTCAAAGGAGCATTTTTGTGACAATAGGTCGAAAAATATTAGAACCATGTCTGACGGTTCTTGCCACTAAGCATTATGAGAAAAAAAATAGTTTAAATAATTTCAAACAAATTTAATTTTAATAATTGTTTACTTTGCACGGATTTTTAGGTTATTGTTTATCAATCGATCACTTTTTTGTTCAAAATAACAACAAATTATTGACCACGGCATAAAATAAAGCATTCATAATTTCACAAGAATGTCTCCAAATTCAACAGATTTCTGAATTCCTAGCTCAAAACGGAATGATATCCAAAAGTTATAGACGTGGTTAGGGGTACTCATGTAGGTATACTCACCGAATTAAAAGAATCATGGCGATATATTGATTTTAGATTAATTTAACAGTTTTTCGAAAATAATAAAAATATAAGACGAAAACCAGATCATTTTATTAAAAGTTACTTGAAATGTTTTAATTTTATATGACATGCAACATAATTTAAACTATAAACCTCCAAACTAGCTTATTATTAACAATAGTTCCAGTGTTTTTTATACAATCGATCTTCTGTAAATCGACGTTTTTTTAGAAACGCAATTCTATATATTGAACAAAATTACTAACAAAAGATGACAGCTTATAAAATATAAGGTATATAAGTATCAAAAAAGTGTATTTACGTACAAAGGAATAGATAATAAATGAATCGGAATAGTTTTTTATTTAATCTTAAAATCCTTTTTTTTTTTTATTTCTTAAAGACATTTACAACTGTTTTAAATAAATACATCCAGTAAATTAGAACATTATGTATATAATGACATTAAAAACACTTGCTGAGTAACTACCAAATGGTAGCACTCTGATGATATGTTTACATTAGGAGATCACGGGGCCATCTTCTTTTCAGACGCCTCGGAGTGTTATCAGGAATCGAAGAGGAAGCAAGGCTAGAGACAAGAGGGTTCGGATGGTTATGAAGTTTATTATGGAAGGACAGATATCTGGATTGGGCCAAATCTGATACATAAGGAACATTAAGGTCATTATGGATAATTTTATTTGTAACAAAGTAATGAGCATTGAGGCTTTTATGAAGGATTTTGGATTGTAAGGATTGGATGCGAGAGGAATTTGAAGGTTGGTGGAGCCCCATAACTCAACACCGTAAGTCCAAATAGGCCTTATTATAGTCATGTAAATGAGTCTTTTATAATTGATTGGAAGGTTAGAGCGTTTGTCTAGTAAGTGTTGAAGTAGTCGGAAACGTCGAGCTGTTTCTTGTCGTTTCAGTTTGGTATGAGGATTCCAAGTTAGACGTTTGTCCAGATGGAGTCCTAGGTAACGGATTTGTTCAACAGGAATAAGTGAGGTGTTGTTTAAGGATACTGAAGGACAGGAAGTAATTGGTTTACGACGAAGGGTGAAGGTGATTTGATGGGATTTATTGGAATTTATTTTAATTTTCCAGTTCTGACACCATTCTTCAAGGTTTGTGATGTGAGATTGAAGGGTTTGGGATGCAATAGATGGGTCGTTATTAACTGATAAAATACATGTGTCATCAGCATATGTGGTGATGACTGGGTTGGGATGTCAGCTGTATAAACTGTGTAAAGGATAGGACCTAGGATACTACCTTGAGGAACACCTGCAGACTGGGAAAAGCGGGATGTATAGACATTGTTGTGATTTACTTTAAAGTATCTATCAGTAAGGTAGGAACGGATAATGAGGAAGTATGTAGATGGTAGAAATTTTCGGAGTTTGTACAGCAGTGCCGGGAGCCAACCTCTATCAAATGCCTGTTCAACGTCGAGAAAGACTCCCATACAGTACATACCGCGCTCCAATGCAAAGGATACTTCGTCTACCGCACGATGACATTGCTGTATAGTGGAATGGGAGGAGCAGAATCCAAATTGGTGATCTGGGATTATGTGATTAGAATCTAGGATTGGGTGCAGGCGTTTTAAGATTATTTTTTTCAGGATTTTTCCCATTATGTGTAACAGAGAGATGGGACGGTAAGATGATGGATATTCCGGTGTTAAAACGAAATAAAATCCAAAACTTATAGATGTGGCTTGTTATGAATGCTTTATCTAATAGAAAACCAATCCTCCAATTAAATCATGCTCTAAAATTTGAAATTTTCATTATCGATAAATATTTGTATTTAAGAGGTTTAAATAATACTGAAAATGAATCTAACTTTCTTATCCATAACAAAAATTAACTTGCCCTACTTTAATGCAAGAATATTTTTTGTTAATTAAGATACTTTATTAATCATATAATACCATAGTCAATATTGTTTTCTTATTTTTCACAAAAAAAAAAAATCCATTCATGTATAATGAACTAAACATCCTTACAAATAAAGGCGAAAAAAATTAAAATAAATTTTGTTTAAAATGTGTTTTTCCTTAGCTCCTAGGGCGCATTAGCAGGAACCATAGGACATGGATCTAATACTTTTCGACCTAGTATCACTAAAATAAGTTTCTTTGAAATCGGTGACACCACTTTCGTAACCGTTACTTGTAAAAGATAAAGAAAGTTATATCTGCCACGTGAAAAATGTTTACGTAGGCTTACTATTGGTTGTATTTCTGAAGATAATACTAAGTTTAAAAATTAAAAAGAAGAAGAAAAAGGTGATAGTTCAAAGGAACATTAATCGAATTTTCTAACTTTTTAATTACTAAAACATGTAATCTAAAACTCACTGAATCAAGAGCATAGCGATATATTGATTTTAAATTACTTTAATAGTTTTTATAAAATAATAATAATACAAGACGAAAACCAGATCCATCCATCATTTTATTAAAAGCGACTTGAAATGTTTTAATTACAAATAACATGAAACATAATTTAAATTATAAATCTCCAAACTAGATTATTATTAACTATAGTTCCAGTGTTTTTTATACAGTTGATCTTCTGTAAAACGTCGCGTTTTAGGAATGCCATTCTATGTATTGAACAAAATTTCTAACGAAAAATCATACCTTATAAAATATAAGGTATACTAGTATAAAAAAATTGTATTTACGTACAAAAGGGATAAATAAGAAAAGTTTTTTATTCAATATTAAATCCCTGAACTAAGAGTTTATTCTTTTTTGCTCAAAAAACTAAGAACTTTTCTATCAATTAATGACAGTAACAAACCATCAAACCATACCAATAAAAGTGGACTTTTGGACAGATATACTAAGCTCTTTTTTTAAAGAAAAAATTGTGAATTATTCCTAATTTTTTATTTTTTTTTTATATCACCCTTCAACCTAAGCTTCTAGTAAGCTTTAATTCTATATTAAGTATGTTGAGGTTTATTAAGACATAAGTTGAAATTTACCTCACGTTGTTTAAAAAAAATGAGATGATTTCATACCCGTCTACCTAAAAGTTCCCGTTTTTCCAGCAAAAATGCCTAAAATATTTTTTTTTAATTTTTAGTTTTTTGTTTTCTGTGACCTGAGATGTACTATAATAAACATAACTGCATACATACATTTCAACAAAAAAATAATAACGAATTAAATATTTATCATCTATAGTAATAATGAAACTACGGTTTTAACCTAAATCTCTATTACAGGAACTCGTCTGTACTTATAAGTCACCAACTAAATGTTCCTAAATCTAATATTTACATTTTTATTAAAATAATTCAAGCATTTGGCAGTTTTCTTTATTCTATACAGTTTCTGGCAGGATTCGATCGATATTAAATATTTTTTCCTTCATGCTTTAAGGAGAAAAACAAATATTTTTTATTCCTACACGGCCATTATTGCCACAGGGATGAAATTTATCTCATTAATATGTAAAATAAAATATTATGGTTAAATAAATAATGGCCTGTTAAACTTAATAAATGTTAGGTTTATTTCAATACAGCATTCTTAGCCTTGGTAAAAATCATCCAGATAACGGCAGTCTCAATTCATAAAAAATTATGGCAGAAACGATTTATGGTCGTGTGGGTGTTGGAGACAATGGTTGCAGGTATAATATATTTCTAATGAATAGCAACACCTGTATAGAAATGCTAAAACAAACTTTGAACCCTTTATTGAAAACAAAAATTGTAACTGATAACTGAAAAAACATTGATTTTCACGTATTATACAAAAGTTGAGAACGGTTTGAAAAAAATGATATTAATTAAGAGTTTGTTAGCCCACTGACTACAAGCCCAGTGAGCGATATTGCGTTAAATTAAAAATTTTAAATTAGATATTCGTTAACCTAAAACAAAGAAAGCTTGTTGTTTTGTATCTCATTTTTGCTCTATCACTAACGAAGCTGTGTGTTATTGCGGCAGATTACACATTGTTCCTACCATAGAATCGAAAATTTCCCCTCGTGATCTATGTTTTTTTTATCAGTGGAGGAAATTGGTTCCATTTCTGTCTATCTGTAATCCATTTCACGTTACAGAAATATCACCTCCAATTTCCAAGAAATTTTCAGGGAATTTGCGGGTCGTTTCGTAGATATCCTATCAATAATACAAATTCTATCAACTACTTTCGCATGCCTATATTCCAAAAACATTCAGTTCAATTTGTTATTTTGGTCAATATTTGAATATATATATATATATATATATATATATATATATATATATATATATATATATATATCATGTGCGGCATGCTCTTTACTTTTCCTATAAATTTAACGTTCACTTGCCCTCCTATATAGAATCTGCGAGAGTCTTAGAGAACCCGATTCAAATCTCACACGAGTAAATATTTATTTCTCGGAAGCTCTGAAAAATGAATCTAGACACTCCTACTCTAGTTAGTAATAATAATATAAGAATAAAGTAAATTTATTTTATGATATTTACAATTTTCAATACTTACTTACTTACGTTTCGTACTACAGTAATATTAATATTATTAACCTAAATGCCATTCCTTTGTTTTATTGACTGTAGGAATAATACTTTGAAAAACTACACAAATACAAATAAAAAAGTACATAAATAAAAGAAAATGTTCTAGTTAGTACGCAGCAGTAAACTACGTGTAGCAGTCACGGTTGAGTAAAAAGAACCAAAACCTCCAAGTAGCCCTACCATCTAATTGAAATAATTAATAATTTCTGTCCAAGTTCTGCAATGTCACATTTAATTTTAAATAAACCTATTATCGGATTAAAAAATCTTAAACTAAAGAAAAGTTAGTAATGAATAATTATTAATAATTATTATTTTTTTTATTATTAAAACACTTTATTCAGAAATATTACAATTTGTCACAGTTTAAGGACACTTATAATAGAGTTCAGAGATTGTATTCATACCGTATATACAAAAATATAAATAAATAAAGTAATAACAAAAGAATAAGAAAAAAGAACAAAAGAGTAAAGAAAAAAAAAATATATATATACACATAAGTAAATAAAAATAGAAATAAAAGTAAAACAAACACCTTATATAAAACATACCTATATACATTATTTACAATTTGCCAGGTGATCTCCGAACCAATCCTGTCCCCTCCACATGTGGAGGGAAAAGGGAGGCTTAGGAGATCCCTACGCTTCTCCCTCAGCCACTTCACTGGTATTTTAAACCAGCGGAGGATGAGTAAGAGCGCTACAGCCACAGACACTCATGACTTGAGTGTAGAATCTGGCCATTGCTAGAACTCCAAAATATCCATATTTACAAAAGGTCTCGTGGCCACTGCCGCTTTAACCTACGAAGGGGATTGTAGGGATGGGTGGTGCTTGATAGGGATTGTACAACGGGATTTGGGTGATGAGAAAGGTTCTGGTGAAATTTGGAAAATTTGGCTGGGATAAGATCAAGAATAAATGGGATATTAAGGTCATGGTGTAGGGTTTTATTGGTTACATAGAAGGAGCATTGACTATTGTACGGAGGACTTTAGACTGAAAGGATTGAATGCGTTTGATGTTAGAAAATTTGGCTGTTCCCCATAGTTCTAGTCCGTAAGTCCAGATGGGTTTCAGTATTGTCTTGTAGATCAGTAATTTGTTTTCACTAGAAAGTTTAGATTTTCTATTCAGTAGTCTATATAGCTGGCCATATCGTCTGTTAAGTTCCTGTCTTTTAAGTCTAGTATGTGGATTCCATGTTAGTCGTCTGTCTAAGAGAAAGCCAAGATACCGGACTGTATCTGAGAAAGGAAGCTGGATGGAGTTAAAATAAACTGGTGGGCAGGTATTACGCCGAAGGGTGAAGGTAATGCGTTTACATTTAGATTCGTTTACCTTAATGCGCCATTTCTTACACCAGTGTTCAATCAGGAAGAGGTGTCTTTGTAAGTTTGCGGACGCTGTTTCAGGATCTAAGTTGGAAGAAAGGATAGCAGTGTCATCAGCGAAAGTTGCCAGGAGGGTATCGGGATGGACAGGAATATCAGCGGTAAAGAGAATGTAAAGGATGGGGCCCAAGACGCTGCCTTGAGGAACGCCAGCCTCGTAGGATGCAATTGTATATATATGTAAGAAATATGATGGCTTTAGATGGAAGTTGTCGAAGGATCTGTGGGGTTAGAAGGTCATATCCAGGAGATTTGCGAGGAGTGATTTTCCGTAAAAGGTATTTGACCTCAGAGGGATTAACAGCTTTAGGTGGTAAGGAGAGTGGGATAGGTATTGAGAGGGATTCTTCTACTTTTACTGTGTGGCTGGGATGGGATTCTGGATGAGGAGCGAAAGTAACTAATAGTTATTTAAATATGTTTTTCCAACTTATGAACTTTGCCTGAAAAATTTCTTGGTATGAACTTCTTCAGGCCTTCTCTAACAAAAGTACAATAAAATATGTATGTAAATAATAAACGATTGATTATGTGATGCGTAATGTATTTTCGGTTTGTCAAGCTTCAAAATTCTTTTAAAATTTAATATTTTGTTTGGAAATTTTTTCTACTTTCCAAGTAAACATTTGGTTACTGTTGAATAATATTATTTTTCATAGATTCTGCTTAATTATTTTTCTTTAATATCCACAATCTTTTTTTTAAATATAAATTATTCTTTTTTATAAGAAATTATGTTGTCTAAAATCTTCAGCCTTACAACATTATATTCTACAAAAATATTACTACTCTCATCTCCGAAAATTAGTTTTCATCCTAAAAAACATTTTTCGTTTTCTCAGTCACTTAATTATCAAATTAATTCCCAGTTTATTTTTGTCCAATTTGAGACAATTGATTGTTTCAAATAAGAAAAATTAAAAACATTTAAGAGAAAGAAATTTTGGTGCGACTTTATGTTTTTGAACTAGTTCTTTAGTGTACACAGATAATTTATTTTTAAACATGGTTGTTAGAATTCCTTAAATCTTTTGAGGAATTCAAATAACGAAGTTAATTTCCTTATATGCTTATGTACGTTGAGAACTCGAATTTTAAATTTTCAATGATCGCAATACTGATCACAATATTCTACTGTTTCGTATTAAATATATAAATAAATATAAGTAAATAATATAAATTGGGTATTAATTTTAAAATGAACCTTTACTATTGAAATTAACTCTTTTTCTTCTTCTGTAGTTCGTTATAATAAACATTTAAGTTGCATTTTACTTTCGCCCAAGTTCATATAATAATTAGTGTTTCCCAAATGCGATACCGAGACGAGTCTTGGGCATGCAAATTCAGTCTTGGTCTTGCGAAAGAGTCTCGCAACAGTCTTGCAGTTACTTATTAGCATTTCACTAAAGAGGTATTACTGTAGATTTTCAGATAGAAGAAACCTAACTAAGCCGGAATGAAAAATTAGGAGTTAAATGCAAAAGTATATTGGTTATACCAATTATTTACATATAGTAACTAAGATTGTCAAGTATTAGTAACTATGTTGTCTTAATTTTTTTCTAAAAATCGATTTTTTTACCAGTCCTGGTCTTGGTCTTGCAACAGTTAGGGGGTATTGCAACGATTTTGGGTAACACTAATAATAATAATTGTTTTCTTTCGAAAATAAGAGAGCTGCTCAAAATATACTTGAAATTTATGTCACAAATATGGAAATTAAATGACTTTATGCTAAATGATGGTAAATTCCTTAGATGAAATGCTTATTCGCCCATAGGGGCCATCTTCAAGGCGAGATGAAGTGCTATGAAGGAATTTCATTAGAATGGAGTCAATACTCTGCCGAGACGTATTGTCCCGCTAATCGTAAATGAGAAAAATGATATTTTAATATTTTTATTATAATTTCTGATATTTTATAAGTAAAAAACAATTAGTTGCATAAAAATTGATTTTTTCGTTACATTTTTCTATGACAGCCATTTATAACACTCCTTTATCTATTCCTACAGAAAAAAATATTGCAAACTCTTTTTAAAATTTTTTGGTTCATCATTTCAATTGTTTTCTCATATATATTTTTTTAAATTTTGTGAGTATAATTTTTCACATTTTAAATTTGAATGTATGCTTGGTTTTTAAAGTGAAAGCTGTTAATAAACAAATTTGAAAAAATAGTAACGAATCTGTTACCAAATGAATTTTGATTTTTTCAAATATTATTTTCTTTCTCAACAGACAATAAATATTAATTGCAGAAGGTGAACTGGAAACTGAAAACATCATGTTTTAAAAAAGGATTTTTGAGATTAGATCATGGAATTCAAATAAATTATTGGGAAATAAGAATTAAAAAAAAAAAAAAAACACAAATTTTTTAACACATTAACAAATATTCATTTTTCAACAATGTACAATTTGAAAACAGTTCATAGATTTTATTTTAATTATGTATAAAATTTTATGCTAAAAATATCTTTTGGAATTCGAAAGGAAATCATGTTCAGTTGAACATTGATTCATTGAAGAAGTTCTAATATTCTTTTTTCAGTCAGCCTTTTTCTTGTCCAATACAGGTTTGAAAGTGTAGTTAGCTTCAAAGATAATGCATAATATTGGATTGCGGTGCTTTACGGGGGTAGGAAATTTTATTAAAATTATTTAGTAATACTATAATAGTTCAATTATCCTCCATGTTCAATCCGGACATTGTTTCGTTTTTCATAACTTCAGAGTTATCATCATCACAATATTCGCTATTGACTAGGCTTTATTTTTTCCCAACAATAGCTGGCATTTCTTTAGAAGGTAATAATCCTCTTTGCCTCTCAAGTAATTAATTAACAAGTAATGGCTAATTAACAAGCCGATCAGTCGCTGATCGAATATTAATTACTCGGTCCCTAATACCTGCAACAATTTGTGGTGGGCTCATATATTATTTACTAGAGAGAATTAAATATTGTTGTTCTATGACTGGAAATATACATTGCATTTATTTGTATGTATATATCTGGTTTCCGACCTGGCTTCTCCACACAATCCGCCCTACTAAAAATTACCAATGATTTACATACCGCAATGGACGAAAAAATGTTAACTGTATTAATACTTCTCGACTTTTCCAAAGCTTTTGACTCCTTAGACCACTCTTTACTCTATACGAAATTAAAATCTCTATCCTTCTCCAACAGCTCTATCCTCTGGTTACAGTCTTTCCTATCCGACAGAACTCAAGCAGTCAGCATTCCAAACCAACCCCTATCTTCCTTTCTTACACTGTCCTCTGGAGTGGCCCAGGGTTCGAGCATTTCCCCTCTCCTTTTCAACTCCTACATAAATGATCTTTCCAAATCCATCTACCACTGTTCACATCATTTATACGCTGATGACCCCCAAATATATTTTTCCTTTCATCCTTCTGAGCTACTAGTCGCGTTCGCCAATATTCAGGCTGACCTAGATAGGATCAGTGCCTGGGCAAGTCTGAATAATTTAAATCTAAATGCGATGAAAACTCAGGCCATTATTATAGGTTCCAGTCCTATTCTTAAATCCATCTCCTTCCTTCCTCCTTTAGTCATCAACGATCATCCTGTCACATTCAGTTCATCCGTTAAAAACCTAGGAATCACCATAGACGAAAACCTTTCCTGGAAACCCCATATTGCCCTCATCTCCCGTAAGTCAATAGGTACCCTTAAGCTATTTCATCGCTCCCGCCACCTACTCCCACAACCCATCCGCAAGCTCCTTGTATCCTCTCTCATTTTCCCCCACTTTGACTACGGCTGTGTGGTGTACGGAGGCATCCCGATGGTACTCGAGGATAGATTGAAGCGACTCAGAATACGTGCTTAAGATTTGTCTTCGGTACATCAAAGCGATCTCATGTGTCCCACCTTTACGACGAGTTAAAGTGGCTCTTCCCTTCTTTCCGCAGACAATATTTCCTCGGATCTTTCCTATTCCAAACAATCAACACTAGGCACCCTTCTTACATCTACAGTCTCCTACAGTTTAAACCCGTGGTCCACTCCCAGAAAACAAGATCCCGTGTTTCCGACCTTTATATCCCTTCCCATAGAACTAAGACGTTTGAATATTCCTTTATTTCCCGATCCACAGCCTTCTGGAATTCCTTGCCACCTGAAATCCGTCATGCCTCTTCCTTGTCCTCATTTAAATATCATCTTTACCAATTCCTTCTCACATCCCAAAATGACGTTATACAATAAAATAAATATTGTGAAACAGATTTTGACTGAGGTGAATGATTGATAAAATTTATTGTCTTAATTTTAAAAATCAATCCATGCTTATTTTATTTTATTTTTATTTTCATTTAAATAATGTTGTTTTTTTTATTTCGTTTTTTCTCAAAATTATATTTTATTTTTACTTGTTTTAATTTAATTTCACTGAAGACACTGTATATATTCTTTAATATTGATTAATGTAATTTTTGGCCAGATGTAATTTTAATTTTTTTGTTCATATCTGTTATTCATAAGGGACCTTGTCCCAGAATAAAGTTTACTTTCTATCTATCTATCTATATCTTAAATTACATATACGAAATTACAATTTCAAACGATTATATGTCTATAACTCTGTAATGTCTATATGTTCTTAACTCTATGTAGTTTTATGACCCTCATGCGATATGTATATTCAGTATGCACGGGAATTTCTTTTTATTTTTTTTTCTCTATTCAAATATGTAGAAGAGAAAATGAGTGATTTACCAGGGAAATTTAGATTGGAAGATTTGAATAGTATGTAAATGTGTTTTTTTGCATAAACCTCACATCTGAATAGCATTTGTCCATATTGGTCTGAGTAACATGTTGTTTATAATAATTTTGTTAGAAAGTGATAGTTTGTTTTTATAGTGTTGCATTCGTCTTAGTAGTGACAGTCGATGGTTCAATCTCTTATTTAGTGTAATCAAGTGCGCTTTCCAGGTCAGTTGTCTATCTATTTTGAGTTCCAAATCGTCTTCGTACGATTTGGCCAAGGGATGTTGTCAAGTGCCAGTAAAGGAAAATTCTAGTATCTAACCCGATTTGATTTATTTATGTAAATTTTAGCGTGCCGTTTATCAAGCCAGTCTTTTAGTAGAATTAAAAATATCTGTACTTTTTGGGATGCTGCGATCGGATTAGAATCCTTCGAGAGTAAGACAGTATCTTCTGCGTATGTTGCGAGTAATGTGTCTGGCGTCTGTGGAACGTCAGAAGTATAAATAGAGTACTGAACTGGACCTAAAATACTGCCCTGCGGTACTCCCGCACAGATTCGGCAATAGTCAGAGTGCTTACTATCCTGGCCGACAACAAAAAACCTATCCTCAAGGTACGATGTGATAATTAAATGGTAAGTATCTGGTATGATCGATATATATATATAATAACTTAAAATGTTTTTTTATTTAAGTTTGATAATTCTATTGATTATCAAAATCCAACAAAAGTCTAATGCAGCGAAAACAAAATCAACTGATCTAGTTGAAGAATTAACGAGTCAATAAGACAAAGGATTATCAAGTGACACCCTAAACAGAATATTGTATCAAAAGGCTTTCGGAATCAAACTCGATTAGTGAATATTTCAGCAAGTTTGCCTCGTGCAGAGCAGCCAAGGTGCCAATGCTGTTCAAGAATCGATCCGATTCCCAATGCATTTAATAAACATCCACCTTATAATAAATATATTATACATAGTTTGATATGATATTCAACAATAAGTAAATATGAAGTAAGCTGTTTCTTGAACAATTTAATCACACGAGCAGTTGACGTGTTTTGAAATATTTCTAAACATAAATGTCTTTATTGGAATCAGACTAAGCTCACTTTTCTCAACTGATTTATTTACAAAACTGTTGTGTTGTATTCTAACGATCAAACTCCCATTCATTAGTTTTATTAAGTATTTTTTTTAGTAGAGTGTTGACGTTTTATACTTTCTTTGGGTATATATAGTATATATCTAGATAAGAGAACTTAGAAACACAAACACAAATATATATATTTTTACCGTAAACCGGGGTTACTGTGGGACTAGCGGGTTACTATAGACTACCGTATATTTTGAATATGAACTTACCTTGCTCGCTAAAACATTTTTATATTGAGACAACTTCCGTTTAGTCATGATATAACAATTATCCAATCCGCCAGGTGATTTATAATTCAAAATAAACTCGAGTACATAATAACCTCATAGTCTCAAATTAATCACGGTTCACAGTATAAATTTAAAGTCGTATGAAAAAGTATTCAAACACATCAATTTTATGTAAAACCGATATATATTTCAATTTCAAATAATTTTATCTTTTTTACAGTGACTTTGCAGTCATTATAGAAATGATATATGTTTAAATTATTATTATTTTCAATTAACAACAAGCAAATAGACCAACCGTTATATTGACGTTTTTTATATTTTGAATAATGCTACATAATATTGTTTAAATTTCGCTACTTCGTTATCTACTCCCGTGTTTTACTTTTGGATGTAAACATTCATCCGAAAATTCCACTCCATATTTACTCTAACATACTGCTTCTTTCCCGAACCAAACATTTCAAATTTTTATTTATCTCTTTTTAAACATTTAGTCCATTCTTCTTCCGTCAAATTTTCGTGTCCCCTGGCAAGCTTAGATCACTTTTGCCTAGTGTTCAAACTTTATGGCCAAAAGATAGAATCTTCCTTTTGGTAATTGAGAACGAAACTTAGGTTCCTGTAGTTGGTTCTTAGCGATTGTCCAAAAAAAATAATTTGAAATGGGTTTTTCAGCAGCAGCTATATGCTTTTGGAAAATTACTAAACAGTTTACGTCTCTACTCGGCTTGTCATTTTAAAAATGTATAATGATTCATTGAATTCCTGAAATGAAACCTTTAATTTTTTTTTCTAATTTATGAGATTTTGAGACCTCGTTAATGTGAAATTATGATTTTATGTAGGTCGAAAATGTTTATTTTGTCATTTTCTGAAATAAAAGTAACAGGGAAACAAAAATAGACTATAAAAAATGGAATGTTAAATTAAATACTAAAATAATGCAATATTATCTGATACAATTTTAACTGATACACGAAGCATTCCAGAATTTATACAATGGTTGTTTACTTCAACAATGAAGTGTTAAGACTAATGTGGATAGCAAAGTTTAAACAATTAGGTGACATTATTCAGGGAATAAAAAATCTCCGCACAACCGATTATCTTGTCTTTTTTTAAATTTGAAATAATGCTAATTTAAATATATATTGCATCCACAACAACCGCAAGTTCAAATCAGATTAAAATTATAAAGATAAAAAATAATCATTAATCATTTTATAAAATAATATATTATGTTCGAAGAATTATTCACCCCACTGTATATATTCATATTTGTATATATATCGTCGAATTGTTGATCATCAATTCATCCTAAACAATGAGGATGTTTTAATTTTTGCACCAAAATATTCTTTTATGAATATTTGAACATTTTTTTGTGGGGAGGGAACTAGATTGAGCCGTCAGTTCTGCGATGTGTAATTCTGGAGTACATTCGTCTGGGGTCAACTAATTGAAGAGTTTTTGTATATGGATTATGATATTTAAAAAACTAATACTCGGACTTGTATATTTTAAGCGAGGAAATTGTTTATCATTTCATCCTCTTTGTAACTATTATTAAAATTGTATCAGACATTATGCTAGAGAAGGCAAAAAGGAAAAAATACTGTTGTAAAACAAATGGTAATGAGGTGTGCAATTGTGGATTGATGGTTGACTATAGTGAATGATTGGAGAGAAGAATGGTTACGATGATCGGTCAAAAAAAGAAGTAAAAAGTGTCTCACGGAATCCTTTCGTTCGATCAGTCTTGATGAAGGCCGAACTTTGGGCCGAAACGTCGGTCAACTTTTTTTTTACAGATCACCCCAACTATTCTTCTCTTTGATAATGAATTTTAAGGAAGACATGGATTAGAATATCACAAACTAAAAGTTGGATTTACATACTGTAAGCGAGGGGAATGTTCAGTATATATGTACTCCTCGGGCCTTTACATACCCGGGGGAGGGAGGAACTTTAGGGTACGTGGCTTTCCCTGGTGGACGGTTATTCAACCAAGTGCTAACGACTCTCGGCGTTGATTAACTTTGATTACCTATATAACCGTGCGGAAAATTGACTGATAATTGGAAATGTGGTTGACAGAAATTTAAAAAAAACTTTTTATTTTATGAACCAGCGATCAGAATTCTTGGATTCTAGACAAAATTACAACAATCGACAAAAACCATTTGTGTCCCAACGACCCCAAAGTGCCATATTTGACACATGACAACTGAAGGTCGTATATATCTTTTTCCTTTGTCACTAGAAAAATAGGCGTAAAAAATCGTAATGCATCCATCATATGTCGAATCCTTAGTTAGAGATATTTTTCAAAACGGATGTTATAAAGCTAAAGGATGTCACTTCACATTAAGCTAATTAGAAGTAATAGCGAAGCATACAATTGTTCGGTTATTGCAATTACACCCTAACACCTAAAAATGATATATACTAGAGTCAATATAAAAATATTTTAGCTTTCTGTTTGTTTTCCTTTTTACATTTCTACACATACTAGGTAAGGAAAATATTGCGACCGGCTCACTTACGTTTCAGAGCCTCCTGATTCCGAAAAATACATTTTCAGCCATTGGTTCGTTCTATCTATCTGTGCCAAGATTATCTCGAGAACTAGGTACCCCCTGCACAATAGTGGCTGCGCAATAAAGGAAAAACACAGTTTTTTATAGACTGTAATGTAATAACGGCTTTGATTAAATGTTTCTATAATTTTCTAATTATTGTCTTTGAAATTTTCGTACATGCACCAAATACCCGAGGAAATTCAGGGAAAAAAACTTATACAGAAAAGAAAGAGGTTTCGGAACATAATTCCCCAAGTATATATTCTATAGTAAAATTTGTATAAAAACTTTTGAAAGGTAATTAACTAATGTTCGAAAAAAAAAATTCACCGTAATCGAAGAATTATTAGCGATGATAGAGCGTATTCTATTTTCTAGATATGTTTTAATTTATTACATTCCTACTTATATTAGGTAAGGAAAGTACTGCGATCGGATCAAATATTGTATGCACATATCTCAAACCAGTTCATCTGAATCATATCTTTATAGATTTCTTATTAAATATATGAAATCATGTTTATATTTAGTTTATTGTGAATATAATTTGTACATTAGGATTTCCATATAATTGGTATATCATTCCATATAATTGGTATATATTTATAGTACATATAAAGAAATTAATTTTTGTTTAGTAAGTTTATTGTTATTTCTACCACCTATTTATACCAATATTATACAGCTAATGTTGTTAATTAGAAAGCGGATAAGAAAGAGGGAAAAAATCCAACTAATTAATCATGGACCAATTGATACATTATATATTTAAATTTTTTTTTTTAAGTTTTTATTATTCATTTTTATTTAGTATATCTGGATAATTATGCTCCAGAATTTTCCAGTGACATCCCGAATAATGTTCCCCGTTATAACATAGCAGTATTAAATGTCATACTTATTGTGGGGATAAGATATCATTATTAATTATCTCTTCAAAATCAATCGTTACTATACAGCACTAAATAGATTTAGAAAATTTACTATTTAAACTAATCTAGTTTTCGTTAATAATGAGAGAATCTACGAGATGAGGTTATCATTATTAAAATAACTCAAGTTGGTTAATTTTTATTTTTCATTTTATAGAATGTTAAATATTATATTTTCGATGAGAGGATTGAGGTTTTGGTGAAAAGCTCTAACCATGTAGGCTAGGTTTAAGTTGTCAACGGAATCGTGTCTGGATTATTATACTATACTCTGAGCTTAGCCTGGTGTTCAGGTCTTATTAATCCTACATAAGCTGCGGTCAAGGTGCAATCCATAATATTTATCAGATATTTTATAGCCACTCCAATATTTCACAGCAAACAAATATCAACAGCCATTGAAAAAATGTTTGTTTTGGTTTTATGGCATAATACCCTAAGGTCATCAACGCCTATCAACGATTGATAGTTTCTTTTGGGAAGGAAGGGGATAATATAAATATAAAATATCTTAGCAATGGATATAATTAAATTTAATCTGATATATGATAACATATGGTTGAATGTTGAGAAAAATTTTACTTTAATTCTTAAGTAATTATTCACTTAATTATATCAATTTCAACCTATTAAAACTCGAGAAATTGAGATTTACAGACCTCCAAAGTCTGTTCTAACTTTGTGGGTATAACCATTCTGAAGAATGGCACCCGAAGAAGAAGTCCTAACCATGAACGTTGAAAACTCAAAACCTAAAGAAGTCACAACAAGAAAATCTTTTGCCTCAATTGCAAAATCAACCTTGACTCCAAAGAAAGACCAGGGTATTGTATTCACTGCAATTGAAAAAACTTCCATCTTGAAATATATCGTAGGAGTTGGGGAACTGATAGGCCCAGGTAATATAATTTTTTCTTCTAAGATCTCTAATAACCGAATCGTTTTGTTTCTGTCAAACAAACAGTATGTATTAGACTTCCTTCAAGTACACAAGGGTATTACAGTCGATGGTAATTTCATTCCAGCACGCCCCCTTATTGTACAATCAAAAAGAATTGTCATATCCAATGTCCCTCCATATCTCCCCAGTATTCTAATAGAAAATAAGTTAAAAGAGATAGGTATCAAGCTATACTCGGCAGTAAATTACCTTCGCGCAGGGATCAAAATACCCGGGTATGAGCATATCCTCAGCTCCAGAAGACACACATTTGCACAACCGGATACACTACCTACTTTACCTGCTAACTTTCTCGTGGAATTCGAAGGAGATACCTATAGGTTGTTCCTAGATGGTGACGAAGTTAGATGCTTTTCTTGCCACGAAGAGGGACATATAAGCAAAAATTGTCCACTCAGCGAAGTTAAAAATCCCGATGAGGCCAATAACTTGGCCGTTTTGCCGTCAGCCGTTAACAGTTTGGTTGAAGCCCACGAAGAGCTGATGGAAGACAGGGGAGAAAACACTTCGTTTACCACAAATGACAATAATACAAATATCTCTCAGCATCTCGATTTTACAATCCTGAGTAAAGATGGCCCTGTAGCAAACCCATGCCCTGCTAAATCGGAAGATTCACAACACAGTGCAACAATCCAAAATACACAACAAAGTAACACTAAAAATAAAACTAACCTAAGAACAGTAATCACAGAACATATGTCTGCTACTCCAACTGAGATTCCTTTCAGTATAACCTCATTAAAAACAGGCAAACTAAAAAATAAACAAACCGAGATTATAAAACAAGAAAAAATATTGAACAAAAGTAATAAAATAACGAAAACATTAGTTCCTATGGCAAAACGAAAAAACAACAATCAAACAATGAAGGAAATGTTAGAACCAATTCGTATTTTAGTCACAAATGACCACAAATATCCCTTAGCTTACTCAAAATTATGCCTCTTTCTTGAGATGGCTCATAATGAAAAAGCCAGTAACATCAAACAACTTGCCACACAGTTTACAAAAAATATCGATGGATTGAAAACTATGCTGACTGATGTAAGGCACAAGTTACCCAACAGAGGAATGAAGATTAGAGTATCAAAAATTATTAAAGAACTAAGTGGTACTGTTTCTAGTCCCAACACAGAACTATTTTCAGACTCTGACGATTCAACGCTTTCTAGTGTTGATCTTCAGGCCAAAAAATAAAAAAATGTTTAACTCCATGGAGCAAATAGTTCAGTGGAATTGTAATGGGTTATTTCGCCATTTAGAATTTTTTCAGAAATTAATGAATGAAGAAACTCCACTGTGCTGTTGCATACAAGAAACCCACTTGAATGAAAAACATGTCTTAAATGTCAAAGGATATCGAGCCTACAGAAGGGATAGACAAGGAGCAGGGAGATCTTGGGGTGGTGTTTTAACCCTTGTGAGGGCTGACTTATTCTCCGAGGAATTAAATTTAGACACACACATAGAAACAGTCGCAACAGTAATCAAAGGAGCTGAACCCCTGACAATTTGTAACATTTACATACCATCCGCTGTCGATTTCTCAAAGGATGACATTGAACACATTGTTAATCAGCTACCAAGGCCGTATCTTCTTTTGGGGGATTTTAACGCAAATAGTTTTCTTTGGGGCTCCCCACTACCAGACATTGGACATAGAGGACACAGCGTTATTAAATTTTTAGAATTTAGCAGCACTGCTACTCTTCTTAATACCGGTTCATTTACACACTTCGGCTCAGGAAGTAATAGTCTCTCTGCCATTGACTTAAGCATCGCGGACGTCAGATTGGCCCCCAAATGCATCTGGAGAACTAAAACCCACTTATATGGAAGCGACCATTTCCCCATCGTTATACAGGTTAATGGGCCGTCTCTTCCACAAAATATAAAGCGACACTGGAAGTATGAGGCAGCTGATTGGGAATCTTTTCAGAAATCAATTATATTGGCCAAGGATAATCTAGAAAGAACAGCTAATAACATAGATCTTCAGGTAGCGAATTTGAATAATATTATTCTGCAAGCAGCCTACGACAACATTCCAATCACAAGTAATGGTCTCCTTAAGAAAAGAGTTCCATGGTGGAACGAAAGATGTCAGGAAGCAGTGAAAGCAAAAAAGCGGGCTTTCAACAGGTACAAAAGAAGTAGGAGTTTCAATGACGCAGTTGAATTTAAGAGACTTCGAGCAATTGCAATTAGAACTATTAAAGATAGTAAGAAGTCATCGTGGAGAGAATTCGTTTCCTCTATTAACTGTGAAACACCAGTTACAGAAGTATGGAACAAAATTAGATCTATTCGTGGAATTAACAAAAAAAATCCAATATCAGGGATAGATGTAGCAGGGAATATAATAACAAATCCATCAGAGATAGCAGAGACATTGGCACAACAATTTTGTAAACCATTGATTAGTTGCCTCAATAATAAGGAACCAGCGGACATTGCAAACCAAGGAGTAATGCCAAGGCTACAAGTGCCAAGTTCTAATGTTTGCTATGATGAACCTTTCACATTGAAAGAAATGGAAATGGTAATTAAAAAATGTCGTGGAAAGTCAGCAACAGGTATAGACGAAATTTCTAACGAAATGATAAAACACTTACCAGATGAAGGTAGATTATACTTACTTCAAATATACAACGAGATCTGGGATGCTGGTGAACTCCCTAAGCTATGGAAAACCTCAATTATCACTCCGGTCCCAAAAAAAGATATTCCAACCCACCCAAATGACTTTCGTCCTATTTCATTACTATCGTGCCTCTCTAAATTACAGGAAAAAATGGTAAACAATAGACTTGTTGATTACATGGAACGAAACAAACTATTTACCCCCCACCAATTTGGTTTCAGAGAAGGACATTCCACAACTGATGCACTTTTGTTAATGCAACATGAAGCAGACGAAGCATTCTCTCAAAAAGAACATTTGGTTGCTGTCTTTTTGGACCTGGAAAAGGCTTATGATACCATGTTAAGAGGCCGCGTAATGCAAATCTTAGATAATTATGGTGTTCAGGGAAAATTGAAGGCATACATTGAGAACTTTCTTAAAGAAAGAAAATATCAAGTCAGAGTTGGGTCCTCCTTGTCGTCAATCCACGTTTCTCAAAATGGCACGCCCCAAGGTTCACCTCTAAGTGTAACTCTGTTTTTGATTGCTATGAATGATCTACCACCGAATTTCAAATGGCCTATTAAAATCATAATGTTTGCCGACGATGTATTATTATTAGTTCGCAGCAAATCTCTCTATTTTATTGAGTGGAAACTACAGAAAGCACTGAGAAAAGCAGAAAAATGGGCACGAAATAGCGGTTTTAATTTTTCGATAAATAAAACAAAGGCCATGCATATATGCAGAATTAGAGGATGCTCTACGAATCCTAAACTAAAATTAGGGATGGCCGACATCTTGTTTGAAGATCACCAAAAATACCTAGGAATCCATCTAGATAAAAGCTTAAAGTGGACTGACCACATTAAAGGTCTTAAACAAGAATGTTTAAAAAGACTTGGCCTCCTAAAGTGTCTTTCGCATTCTAGTTGGGGAGCTGACAGAAGCAGTCTATTAAAGGTATACAAAGCGATGATCCGAAGCAAAATAGATTATGGAGCATGTGTATATGGAACCTCAAAAAGAAGTATTTTAAAAATTCTTGACCCAATCCATAATGCTGCCTTGAGGATATGCTCAGGAGCTTATAGAACATCGCCAATTGAGAGTCTATATGCAGAATGCGCCGAACCATCCCTCGAGACAAGAAGAGCATTTATGATTGCAAAATATGGGGCCAAAATAATGTCACTTCCACGACATCCCTTACGAGACATCATATTAGATCCAGAAACAGTTTCAATCAATAGCAGTTTCAAGCGAAATATAATCCAAACAACGTTAGCATTCAATATGAACCTAAATTGCATCCAAAAGCTCCCAGATAAAAATTTTCCAAGGTGGAATCCTCCGAATATTCCTACAGAAAAATATATGTCCCACATCTCAAAAAAAACTCTAGTTTCGGATGAAAAAAAATCTTATTTTCTAGAATTATTGAATAAATACTGCAATTACAAAATATTGTACACAGATGCATCAAAAGCCGAAAACCAAGTGGGATTTTCAGTCGTTACAGACAGTGAAGAATTCCTGTACAAACTTTCAGGAGAATGTTCTATTTTTACGGGAGAAGCCACGGCCATAAAAGAAGCACTCTTACACATCCGCAGCAACCACTTCAAAAACCATGCTATCGTAACCGATTCAATGTCCGTAATAGAAGCCATAGAACAATCAACGAACCAGCATCCTGTTATAACAGACATTTTTAACATATATGGTGAACTAAAGGAAGAAAATAAAAACATAGTCCTTATCTGGGCCCCATCACACTGTGGTATCCTGGGTAACGAGAGAGCCGATGCTGCTGCCAACTCTGCCCGGCGTCAAGGAACTGCACGGACCACAATAATTGATGCTATTCCTCGAGAAGATTGGACACACCAACTTGCCTGCTCCTTTCAAAATAAATGGAACATTGAATGGGAAATGAGTTCGGCAAAACTTCAGGAAATAAAAACAACATGTATCAAATGGAACACATCAAACAGAAAGTCTAGACGAGAAGAAGTGATACTATGTCGCCTAAGAATTGGCCACTGTGAGTTTTCCCATGGATACCTCCTGCGAGGATTAGAAGCTCCAACTTGCACACATTGCCTAGTACCCAGAACAGTAAAACATATACTATTAGAATGTAGAAGGTACACCAATATAAGGAAAAAATTTCAAATGGGAACGGAAATGAAAACAATTCTGCAAGATGAAGGGAATGAAATAGAAAAATTGTTCAAATATCTAAAGAATATTCACTATTATCAACGAATATAAAATGGAAACATTAAG
This sequence comes from Nezara viridula, assembly GCA_928085145.1. Classification (NCBI taxonomy): domain Eukaryota; kingdom Metazoa; phylum Arthropoda; class Insecta; order Hemiptera; family Pentatomidae; genus Nezara; species Nezara viridula. Next base: position 135,891,070 of record OV725079.1, read on the forward strand.
CCAATGACCCTTAGGGGTAGAGGCTAAATAAACAAATAAATAAAAATTTAATCTACTGCATTTATAAATTTTCTAACTTAAGATTAAAAAAATTATTTGCTCTTAGATTATTTATCAAATATATAGATATATGTGTAAGATGACTCAACCTTCCACGATCTAAATAATATTGATTCTCCCATAAAAATATCCAAATTTATAATTATTTAGGAATATTTATTTCTAACCGTTTTTAAAAAAAAGTGGTTCCAAATTTTACTTATTTTTTTAATTTTCTTCACTCTCAACTTCACCATTATTAAACAAATTAGTTTTTTTAATCTGAAGAATGGTAGTTCCATCTAGGGTAGTTCCATGTAAAAATCTCAATGAAAGGCAATTCATCTCGGAGAAGTTTAGGAAAAGGTTTAGTTTATGCTATATTTTAATATATTCTTTTTAACTAATACAAGAAGAGCCACTAAAAATAAAATAATAAGTTCAATTTCAAAGATTTATTATTCACTTACATTTTTTTCGTCAATCATTTTCTTGTTTTTTGGACTGTAGGGTTTTTTTTTTTTTTTTTTCTGGACCAGTGGATTATTGGCGGAGATATAAGATCTCCGGCACCAAGACGCGTGTTTTAATATATATTATACTTTTTCAAGTTAACTTCCAAACCAACTTGATTTTAAGGAGAATAAAGATATTCGTGTGTTTTTCTGTTATATTTTTTACCCTAATTGCAGAATATCGTCAGCGCTAACTGCTATAAGCAAGTTTCTTGGTCTTGTGTCAAACCCAATCTACTTCGGCATGAAGTTTAACAGGCACTTCAACCTACCTCCGTTGCCCGCCACCGTCACACGACGAGGATGGTCAGAAGATCTTAACGTCTACATAATTTGATCACAACACTGGTCCTCTCCTTCCGCACTGAACTTCAAATTTATAAAGCATTCTGAGACATTAAACGTCTTCTTCAGTGCTTTTGAATTTCGGGGCTTTGGATGAGGGTGAGGGCATTGCTATGGAAAAATTATCTCCGTTTTTAAACGTCCTATTAGATCCGGCATAACACATACGGTTCATTCTGAAACCTATATGGTCAATAGTTGCCCTCCCAAAAAATATTGGTAAAATAAAGCATTAGATAATGATATGTTATTTACCAAATAATGTGATTCCAGATGAGTTAAATTAGTTTTGCTCATTAAAAAATATTACTTGGTTAGTATTTTGGTGTTCGTGTCCTAAATAATTAGTGATATTTATCTAGTTAGTCGAATAATTTATTGTCCATTCAAGAAATGGTAATACAATATGGGAATAAGTAAAAATTATAAATCATGACTGGGAAGGATTAATTTTCATTTCTTGTTCAATTACTTTGGTTCATTAATGGAAATAATAATCCAAATATATAAATAAAACATACACAAATTCAATTAAGCGGGTATTTACTTTATAATAGTCCGATTTCAATATTTTATTTATTTTTTTTTTGTAGATTTAGAAACTTTTCAAAGTACTATCGTATAATTACAACAAAAAATGCATACTTTTTTAATCATGCGCAAATAAGCATTTTTCCTAACTTTTTTGAGGAATGCATCTATTTTTCGGCACTAAAGGAGAAGATGGTATTTAAAGTTATTGCTCAATCACCGAATTTAGAAAGAAGTATTAATGAAAAATGAAAAGTATTAGTTGCATTTATTACAATGCCTACGTGCAATAATTAACTGTTTTTGAAAATGTAATATGCGAACTGTTAAGCTAATGAAGAGCTGATAAATAGCATGAAGGCCTTCCTACACTTTTAACGTTTACGTTGGTTAGGTTGTCAAACTATTGAATTTTTAAATACAGAAACAACTATAAAATACACATAAGAATATTTCTGTTTTTAAAAAATGTAAAAACACACACATAGATAAAAATAAAATCACGCTTCTATGAGATTATTTCTACATTGGTTGTTCAAATGTTTTAGGCGGAAAATACTCGGGTGATTTGAGACCGATGAATAAAATAATATTCCTGAAACCGCTTTATAGAAAACTATTTAATTTAGTAAAATATTTGGCTGAGGTTACATATATCATAAATATTTATCCTACGGAAGATAAATAAGATATAAATTATTAATAAAAGTAAATTATTGATATAAAATCAGAAGAAATTATTCAATAACATGATGCTTTAAATGTGAATAAGTATAATATTCTGGACAGGTTTACTAGTGGGTTTTAGAAATATTTCTGAACATGTTTTTTGTCATCCTTCGAATCACTAAGTCACAGAGGGTATACTGGAATTTCGATCGAAAATACTACCTGGAAATATTTAGCTGTTATGAGCTTAAAAAAATATCGAATCTGATCTATGACATCTAAATTTATATTGTGTTCCATTTTCTTACTCTTGGACCGTTTTTTTGTTAGTTTTGCTTTATTTTCTCTGTAGACATACGAATTTCAGATTTATGATAATTTACAATATTTAACTTAAGGAATTTAAATTTAAAAAGGCATAGAGAATAATTCAGAATGTTTGCGACTATAGAGAACATAAGTAGACTAAAACTACTTAAATATTTAAAAAATCACAATACCTTGCAAGTATAATTTATTCCTTTGTTTTTTTTTTCACATGTTTTAAAAAAATAACATGTGTTTTTAAGGGGTTATTCTTCCAAAAGTTCCATCAGTTATTCAATCAAATAGCTACTACATTATCTTGAAATCGTATTTCTTTCTCAGCAGAAAAAAAAAAATGTAACATTTTTTACCCCAATATAGTGTGACATATTCTGCTTGTAGAAGACTACAAATAAAGTAGATAAAACAACGAGAATTCATTTTAAAAAACTGTAATATACAATTTAAAAAATTAACACTCTCAAACAAGAATATAACGCATCTAATTCTTTTAAATTATAAAATCTGAGTCTCCTATTGTTGCCTCCCTTTTCTTAAATAACGGCATGTACTCTCGTTGGCATGCTACGAATAGCGTGGTTACATCGATATTGAATTTGATCCACTTGACATACTTAGAGGTCTCCTAAAGGATTATATTGTCGAGGGATGAAAATCCTATGCTGGTCCCACAGATGCTTCATAGGATTGAAGCTCGGTCTGCAAGCTGGCGACTCCAAGGTGCGGACATTAACAATTGTATAAGTAGTCCCTCACAGAATTTTCGATGTGCGGTCGAGCTTTATTCTGCATAAAAAGAAAAGAAAGGCGATATACGGGCCAAAATGTACTACTTATTCCTCGATGATGTAAGTGATGTACATGTGTGCATTGAGTGTCAGCCTTCGGAACACATGGTGGTCGGTACTTTACTATAAACGTAGTGTACCCCAAACCCTCATGGACCCTCCTTTGAACTGCACTGTTCCCGCTACATAGATAGCACTGAACTAATACATGTTGGGCCAGACTCCCCCCTCCCTCCCTACCGTGCACCTCCACCCACATACCTATAAATTGTATATCGTTCTGTTTCTTGTAATGATTTATTAGAAAAAAAGCCTATGTTTCCACAAAAAAAAGTGAACGAACTGCTCCAAAATTTCATCCAATGGAGGACTGACGACTTTGACTTTAGTTAGTTTTTTGGTCACTGAGAATCAGAATTTGGCTTAATTTCATTATAGTTAGTCTTTAATTAAGCTGGATAGTGAGATATTAAGAAAACATAAAAAAATATTAAAACATAATTGGCTTAGGCAATAAAAAAATAACCAGTATTGTCAATTTTTTCAACAACAAAACTTTCAAATTGAAAATCAAGCTTCGTTTGTAATTAAACGGCCAACAATAACGCAAAATGTGTTGAAATAACCTATCTGGGGAATATATTTCTCTTTCTTTACTTTTTAAAATATTTGAAGCAGTTCCGTAGAAAATGCACTTAAGCGGCAGAAAAGCTAGCCACCGAGGTGCCTACAGGCCTCTACCACACCATTCAGTACTCATATATAATTGCTTACTTGGTCTTCTATACACTATAACTCGACCATCTGAATCCTAAATGCTATACATGGACTCGTCAGAAAACATTTTTTTATTTTTTTTTTTATTATTTCTTAATGATATTTACAACTGTATTGAATAAATACATCTAGTAAATTTAAACATAATAGATATAATGGCATGAAAACACTTGCTGAGTAACTACCCAATGGTAGCACTCTATGTCAGAAAACAGAACAGAGGGTAAATCATCTTCTGTCCAGACAGCGAGTTCACGACAAAAGTGAAGGAGAGCTTCTCTGTGCGCTGCGGTGAGCAGAGAGCAGCAATTGGAAACCCAAGATTGCAGGTTGTGTTCAGCATTCCTTCCCCTGTAGTGTATGCGCGCCTACATCAGCACCCCGAAGCAACACGCAATCGATTAGAAATCAAAACTGAATTCTGATAGCGGTTTCCGAGGGACTCTATAGCAAAGAAGAGGTTATCAGCTGGACTTGTCGCTATTTGGCCCGATCTCGGCCTTCTGGCTTAGTTTCATGTCTCCTGTTACATCTGGACTGCTCGCCGAATCGATGTTTCAGGCTGCCCGTGGACTCAGGCAGTCTATCTCTCTCTTCGGCCGTTTTCAATTGACCCAATAATCTGAGGGACTGTCATGCGATTCAAATCTATTTTACACTCTTAAAAATGTTTAATACGAATAAAATAATATTTTGAAAAAAAATAGCACAAAAGCGAAACCAATGCGATTGAACAGACAACTAAAGACAAACTGATAAGAAGTCCACATTTTAGTTTAATACTTTTATCGTTAATTCCAGAGAGAACCATGAGATTTTTTCGATAGGATAAATGTATTGTAAACCCCTTTGACCTGTCATATACCTGTTATTACTTTAGGCTCAAAAATATTTCTTTAAACGATTTTAATGTAAAATTCAAGGTACGTACGTTTTTGTTTTTTTTTTGGTCACCAGTTTATTATTATTATTATTATTATTATTATTACTTTTTTCACTGAGATATCGTTATAATAATTGTACTAATTGTCAACGGATTTTTACACAGACGGGATGCATCATTGTTTACACAGTAGTGCGAAGGTCGAAGTGAATAGAGATAACTTTCATTGTTAAGTTTTACGATCGACTCAGTCATACTTATTTAAAGACAAAATATTCTGCAACCAGTTCTGGGAGGTTTTTTACCGTTACCTTGGTTCATTTTATTGCTTCTTCTCTTTCGAATGTAGAAAAACTTTGTATTTATGCAGGTTGTGAAAAAAAAAAATGTTTTGGTAATAGAAAATTTCCGCTCACCTTACATTTTAAACACGATGAAAAGCAAATAGTTCCATTTGTTTGTGTATAGGCAGAAATGACCGTTACATTCATCAGTAACGGAATGAATATATAATGAAATGGCGGGGAGACAGTTTTTGACTTTGGGATATTGTTTTGACTAGTAAGGAGGTAAACATACTAGTCCCCATTCCTAGGTGGTCAACCAGATTTGGAGGGAAGAGGGGGTACTAGGATGGTCTTTTTTTTTCAGGTCTTCACTCATAACAGGAAAACTATCCATCGAGTCTATAAAGACGTTCTATACAAAATTAAAGCTGAAAAAAAATGCAAAATGAATGATTATAGCCTTTTTTTCGGTACCTCGCTTGGTCTCCAAGATATCTGTATACAATTATCGCTAATCATGGAAAACAATATTTGTTTCATGCATATTATTATTTAATTTTTTTTGTTTTTGGTTATCGCTTATATCAGGAAAACTATACATCGCATCGAGAAAGACGTTCTATAAAAAAATTAAAGCTTATAAAATTTTCAATACGATTACCTACCTATATATATCTTTTTCGTGATATTCGTCCTTAATTATCGCTAACGTGAAAAAAATTAGCTTATGTTTTTTACTGTATTTGACTAGCTAACTCTTTATCATTTAGTCCTACGATTAAGTCATGGAAAAATCTTTTTAATAAGTAACCTATAAGTAAGAAATTTCAATGATATAATACTTCTCGCTGTCGTTTATGAATATGAAACTTGCACGCGAACATAAAACTTGAAAAGTTTTCAAATAAAACAGCATTTAACGAGACCGTTAGATGGCTATACAAATCTAAATTTGATGACTTAATATTATTATTAATACTAAGAAGTATAAAACTGAACGAAAGACTTTTATTGAGTAATATTATTATAACAGGTAATACTACATGAGTAATATTACAGACTTCCTCATAAAACAAAATGCAACATTTTGCAAAATGCAACATTTTGCAAAATGCAACTTTATTCTATTGATTTATCTATTACTTATTTGTCCCTAATTGTTTATATTTCTTTTCTTATATATATATATATATATATAAATATAAATATATATATATATATATATATATATATATATATATATATATATATATATATATATATATATATATATATATATAGAGAGAGAGAGAGAGAGAGAGAGAGATAGAGAGAGAGAGAGAGAGAGAGAGAGAGATCTACATAGGCAAATTTTTAGCAATTCAATTTACGTTCAATTTTAAAACATATTTCAAGCTACAAGTCGAAAAAAACATCTCAATTTGTGAAAATATGTAGCACCCCAAAACTACTTTTTTTAACTCAATTCACATAACTTTAACTCATAATATAACATTATTAAATGGAACAATAGAGGTGCACAGCATGTTAAAAATAAATAAATAATAATAGGTAGTAATAATAGTTGTTAATGTCATGTTAAGACTCTGAAAAAGTACATTTTGATGATCGACACGTTTAAAAAAAAAAGTCCACCCTTAATTTGAAGGGGCTGTGGTGTGCAAAAACCGAAATGTCGAAATATATATAGAATTTGCTCAGATTTTAATGGTATTGTTTTTCGAAAACAATGCTCAATACCAAATTCTGCTTTTTTAGCCCAGAGGTGGCTAAATATTAGGTATCACTTAATCCTTGATGACCGTGTTCTAAGGGTTCTGAAACCTATGCATGAATGAACCTACGAAGTCCAGAAGTTTTATGCGGAGCTAGCTCCTGTTTTATTTTGCTTGTATCTATTAACCTCAAAAATTTTGTTTTAGTTGTAATGCTTTTTAAATTCTGAAACTCTATTCTTTGTTCGGTCATAAGTTGGAGTGCTTCAAACTGGTATACGATATAATTTTGTGTTACTAGAAAAATGGAGGTAGTATTTGCAATACTAAAAACTGGGGAATTAATTAGGAAATCAATTTTTCTTCCTAACTCATTTTAATAATTTTTTTTATCATACTATAAAATATAAGAAAAAAAAATAAGTTAATAATAATTATACAGGAAAGATAAACTTGAACGTGATGAGAATTGAAAGGTGCTACATGGGGCAAGCTCTTACAATCCTATAAAGGCTATTATATATTTTATCTGTAATGCTCCCATGATTAACATTAAACTTATTTTAACTCCATTTCTAATCATTTTCTTTATGTTTTACGCCAGTTGCCAGCAAACTATTTTTGATAGCCAAGTGAAATTTCGTTGCATTGCAGCTCTGTTATGGAATTTGATACTATAACCGAGGAGACGAAATTACTCACCCATCTAACCCAACCGATTACAATAGCATATAGATTGGGAATCTTTTTATCATTAAAGATCGCAGTAAGGTTAGGGATTCTTAATGGAGGCCGCAATCATTCTTTATATTTTACCGTTGTTATTTTTTATCACTAAATACACACATCCACATACATACATTATATTTTATACATACATACTTTATATATTTTTTTGTTGTTGTTTATTTCTCAGTGGTTACATACTACTTTTTAAATAATGTATATTACGTTAGAATTTTTTTAAGTTAGTTTTTGGCCAGATTGGTATTTTATTTTGTATTAATTCATCTTTGTTATTCTAAGGGGACTTAGTCCCAGAATAAAGTTCTATTTTCTATTCTATTCTATTCTACATTCAACTTGTCTCTTTATTTCCATATTGTCACTTCTTAAATAATTAAATATAAATTAATTATAACATCAGATTCATAAGTACGCACGCAAAAAAATTTGTAGGCCGCATGTGGTCCCTGAGGCCGCAACGATTTCACAGAATTTCACTAAATGCGACCTCCTAGTCCGCAGTTCCCCACCTATGTACGAACATCATAAAAACTTTTGAAATTATATTATTTTCATTGTGTTTTATTGTATTATCCCATCATATTGTATTGTATATCATAGGTTGCTGTTTGGAGAATCGGACATAGGAACCTAAGAAATTGATGTTTTACATTAGCTTTTAAATACTTGCATATAATCTATTATGATTATTATTGATTACCGTAACCGACTTTTTTCTGAATTTAGAGTTTCCCGAAAACAAATCATAAAAAAATATATTAAATCATTCATTGGTATAAAAAGAAGCTCCACTCCTATCCGAAGAACTTCGGTATACCGGAGTATAACCAATGTTTGTGTTATTTATTTGTGGAGAAATGCACGATGGTAACAATGTAAAATTAATTAGATCAATAAATAGATTTTTAAAAATTAGTAACCGATAAATTTTCTTCTTCATAGCAATATAGGTTTGGAAAAGTGTTATGATAGGTTGATAACATTGAAGTATGTTATCAGGAATTGAAGGCCATTGCCATGGTTATTTGAGGTGCTTCAATCCGCTCTAAATTCACAACGTAATTTAACGTAACAGTATAAATTAACGTAACAGTTTCTTGTAACCTTGTATAAAAAACATTATGTATTTTGCTTCCTATTCGTAAAGAAGTTCTAAAAATTGTATACAACAAATAAAAACTTTTCCTGTCTTAGAAATGGTAGATGTCTACACATAAATTAAAATATCTTAGGGATAGTTAATATACGTGGTTCACATTTTAGCTATCGACAGTTAATACAAGCTAGCAACAACGTAGCCCAATAATTTTGAACTAAAATTAATAATGATTTAATTTAGCCCTTATGAGTATAATGGAATGATAATAATGAAATAGAAAAACTACTAATTTTACCTGACTTTAGAGAAACCACAAAGAGAGTTTAGTTTGACCGTTTCTACTGTTTTGACAATATAAGAAAAATAGGGAAAAGTTTAAGAAGCATTTGTAAATTTTTGTAAACCCAAGAGAAAAGTTATAAATCTATTTAAAATAGATTATATAAAAAACACAGATAGGAAAAAAGTAGATAGAATGGCAGTTAGAACCGAAGCAAGACGATTTCGAAAAGTTTTTTTTTTAACTTTTATTATGATATTTAAAACTGTATTAATATGAATAAATCAAGTAAGTAAATGTGTACAGAGGAATATAATAACATGAAACACGCTTGTTGAGAAACTACCCATTGGTAGCACTCTAATAATTTATCTACATGAGGAGATCACGAGGCCATCTTCTTTTCAGACGCCTCGGAGGGATATCAGGAATCGAAGAGGAAGCAAGGTTAGAACCAAGAGGATTCGGATGGTTATGAAGTTTATTACGGAAGAATAGGTATCTGGATTCGGCCAAATCCGAAACAAATGGAGCATTGAGGTCTTTATGGATTATTTTATTTGTGACAAAGTAAGAAGCATTGAGGATTTTACGAAGTATTTTGGATTGTAAAGATTGGATACGAGATGAATTTGATGGTTTAGTGGAGCCCCACAGTTCAACTCCATAAGTCCAAATAGGTCTTATTATAGTCATTTATATGAGTCGTTTGTAATTAATTGGAAGTTTAGAGCGTTTGTCTAGTAAGTGTTGGAGTAAGCGGAAACGTCGAGCAGTTTCTTGTAGTTTCAGTCTTGTATGAGGATTCCATGTGAGACGTTTGTTCAGCTGGAGTCCAAGATATCGGATTTGTTCTACAGGGTTAAGTGGGGTGTTGTTAAAGGATACTGAAGGATAGGAAGTCATTGGTTTACGACGAAGGGTGAATTGATGGGATTTATTGGAATTTATTTTAATTCTCCAGTTCTGACACCATTCTTCAAGGTTTGTGATGTGGGATTGAAGGGTTTGGGATGCAATAGATGGGTCTTTATTAACTGGTAGGATACATGTGTCATCAGCATATGTGGTGATTACAGTATTGGGATGGGTTGGGATGTCAGCTGGATAAACTGTGTAAAGAATAGGACCTAGGATACTACCTTGAGGAACACCTGCAGACTGGGAAAAGCGGGATGTATAGACATTGTTGTGATTTACTTTAAAGTAAATAAATAATTTCAACCTCCCTTATATTCAAATAATATTAGACAAACATGTCGGCAATGTGTCTGCTCCCTTCAGAAGAGACTTCATTAAGAAGAGAGAAGAGAATATTTCAAAAATGAAAATATTTACCCTGCCACAACTTGTATTAAGGATTTGTTTTAAGCTTTATGTTCCATATTACATGCCCAAGGAGGTAAAAAGTGCCATTGCAGAGGATGAGCCTAATCTAAACTCCAATGAAGTAGAAGAACAGACGAATAAAAAACGGAAATCACTGAAAAAAAAATACATTTCGTCCCAGGAATCTTCAGTAGATCAAAGACCTTCCTGATCATTTTCTAGAAATGAACAGCTCAAGAAATCCTCCAAATTGCGTAATATCATTTCAAAAACAAATGCGATAAAATATGATATAAGAAAGCAATAAAGAAACACAATGAGATTTTCTAAAATGAAAATGGTTACTAAAACTTGTTCAATTTAAGCAACTTCTCGTGTGGATCATTACGATAGGTGGCAGTCTTGCGTGTTGTAGAGATGTGGAATGTCAATTTTGTTCTGCCACGTTGGTTTTAATATACAAAATATATTCCTTGTTCAATTAAATGAACAAAAACAACAGTTTGATTAAGACCTCTGGTGGCTCACCAACTCTCGTTTTCCAGTAACTGTATACAATTGGAACTGTTATCGGCATCAATCGTTATTTGCCATTTAATTACATTAGAAAATATGAATAAAGACCTTGAAAATATATAAGTGTCTCCAGTTTTCAATAAGGATTCACATATTTACTATTTAAGCAACATTATTTCTAATACTTCAACTAACAAAATGGCAGTTATACCAAAGGGGTCAATAAAATAACCTGAAAATAATTAGTTGTTTTACTAGATAATTTTCATTATATCATTATGAGAGCGTAATATGAAATCATGTTTTCATCAACAGAAAAAAAATAATTGAGGCAGACTACGGAAATATTATGACTTATTTTATGCAATGAACAAATTATTTCAAATATGTCGAGTAAATGAAAAGTTTAATTACATCTAAATATCAAATTTCGGTAAGAGCGCCATAAACTTAAGTTGATGAAAAGGCTTCAGATATCATTAAGGACATGTATGTGATTTTTGTTTCTGGATTTTTCCAACATCTAGCTTGCATTACCACATCCTACATCTGTTTTGTAAATGTTGGTATTCCTTATTCACGCTTAGAAACAACTAACCGAACTTATATTTATTTTTGGTTGCACGAGGCTATTATTATGAACATTAAAATGCATATGTACCTGCAAGGATAAATACATCTTCACCCTGGCTGGCAATTCTCATAAAACATTAAAGAAATTTTGTTGAGGATCTATAAGAGAAATACAATTAAAAATAAATAGTGAAACCTAAACAACTTTAGTATATCTGAGATAGTAAAACTATTGATAAAAAGTTAAATAAAAATATAGAATTTGATTTAGGCATCAATAATCTAAAAACAATAATTCAATATGAACGAATATATTTCGGGAGGAATAAATGGATAATAATAAAATTGTTATTTACAACTCTGTTATGTTTATCATTAATGGATTATAAAAAGCTTCGATTCGTGCTCTATCATTAAAGAAACTGATTACCAATGTAAATACTAATGTCAGTACTTACAATTAATCATTAATTCATTGACTTCAAAGATCCACCAATCTGCATAAGTACATATACATTCTGAAAACTTTCTTAATGATCCACACTAGAAACTTCTCAAATTCAATAAGTTATTATTTATATTAAGTAACTACTAGTTATTAAGTAACAACTTATTTTATTAATCAAAACGAGCATTAAAGTTAACAATAACCTATTGTATGTACTTTTGGAACAGGTTGTCCTCTGCATAATTGAAGACAACAATATCTCGGCAACTATTTGGAAACTTCTGAAACATTCGAACAATATTGTTCTAGAATAAGGCAATATCAAGGTAGTTAGTCCTGTCACTATGAAGTTTACCGTACTAGCATGCATATTAGTTAAAATTATGTTAATACTATTTCCGATCTGGTATCTATGTCTTTAGTTTTTCATACATGTTTTGAAATATTTGAGGTATTCATCCTACCCTTGGAGGATACCATTTGTACTAATTCACATTTAACTGCTGAATTCGATTTAATAAAGTAGTAAAATTCAATAAGCAATAATATAAAAAAAATAAATAAAATTTTGAGATAGTTTACCGTTTTTAGGACGTCTGGAAATCAAGGTTTGCAACCTTAGAGAGAAAAAAAAAATTGTTGGCTAGGGTACGTATTTTTTTTCGTTTACACGGCGAAAAGTAATTGGTTCCGTTTGCTTCCCGAGGGGATGAGCTAGGTAGTTTATTTTTAGCTTTTATATTTTGTTTTCGTTACCTCAAGCTGAATCGGTAATATTGACCTAAACTTTAGCAAATTTTCATGTATTAATAAAAAAAAAGAATTTTAAATTAGTATTTCCTAGGAAATGGAATCATATCGTCAATTTTCTGCAAAAAGTCATTAAGTAGACTTATTTTATAAGAAAACTACTAGATTTTTATCATTTTTTAAAAATTATATATATTTCTTGATTTTTGTATATATTGTAGGAGTGAACTCTTAAAGTCCTAATACATGTCAATGAGGCTAATTGTCTTGTAATTCAATAAATTGTCAAAAAAAAAAAAAAATATTCATAGATCTGCTCGAGGTAGTCTAATAATGCAAAATTAATAAATTTCCTTTTTCTGTTACAGGTGATTGTCGTTTTTTTTTTTTGTCAATCAAAAAATGAAATATAGTTTTCATTTCGATGGGGAAAGCAGCGATCACCAAAATTTGTGAGTAACTGATATCATTAATAAAAACATAACTTATGTTATTGATATGCCGATTAAAAGTAACGTAACTCCATTTCAAATTACTATATTTTTGTATTGTGTTGAATGCTAAGTATAAACATATAAATGAAGCGATACGTATAATCAATGAAATATATATTGGCGTCACTTTTCGTTGATTTTTACCTGAAGGCACATAGTTGTTAGTTTCAATCATATTTATAGACACAATGACTCATTAAGTGTAAAAAATAATACATAAAAAAAGTTTTACTATGTGCACGCTGCTCTGACTTTAAAGAGCAAAAGCTTGACTTCTTTTACTGGATTAATTGACCAGATGATTAATAAAAGTAACTAACAGAAATGAGGTCTAACTCATATTATATGTACTTGCAAGGCTATTAAAGCAAGTTAGTGTTTTGTTTAACTGTGGTATTGTGGGAAAAGTCCTAGCTCTCAATCATATTACCTACACTCATTTCTCCTTTATTTTTTTTGTTTCACTTTTGTTTTTGTTATGTATATGTTAAATGTTTTATTAGTTGTCGAATAGAAATAAATAGAATAAATATTTATAATTGCAAATAAATAAGCACATTGCAATTTTTTCTTAAATAGTCAGAATATTTAAATTCGATTATCTCAAATTCAAAATGTTACTGAATAACATTTTACGATAAACCGACGATATGGCTTCTTAACAAGTTAAAAAAATGTACCAAAATCCTTATTTTTATCGTTCATACAATAATTTAACTTGAATCTGAGAAATGACTTAAACTTTCAAAAATATGTTTATTTTATTTTTACTTACCTACATATATAATATATATATAATTGCGTAAAGTATTGCGATCATGAAAAAATTCGAAATCAGAGATTTCAATTAAAATACAAAATGGTATCTTTGTGTCTATTTGTGAACAGCTTAGCTGTAATTGTAAAGTAGGAATAAAAAGATGAAGATATTAGGAAGGAGTATTTTGATGAAGACGATAACATTTTCATAATATTCCAATAGAGAAATCGGATTGCTATGGATACCGATGTGAACCCTAACAAATCCAGTCAAGATATCATTTCAATTCAGAAAATAAAAGATTTAGAAACTAAATTGGATTCTAATGAAATTAATCTCAAATAGGTATAAAAAAATACTACTTTGATAAAAAATAAATTGAATATTTAGTAGTTAACCGTTGCATTATAAAGGAAGGAGATGGTCCGGGGTGGCGGTCATAAATAGGCTAAATAGTAACAAAATTATTTTATTAAAAGCCAACGTTTTTGCAGGTCTTCTTCAAGAAGGTGTGTTCAGCTAGGAGTTTCACTTAAAACTCCAGTTTAGTTTTGCCACTATTTAGCCTATTTATGCCCGCCACCCCGGACCATCTCCTTCCTTGATAAAAACAAAGCTGTAAGCATTAATTAAATTACACGCTATTATTTATGCATTAACAAACACGACAACATGTAACCAACAATATAACTGCCTGTTCAATGTCAGCTGGTATTTACATATATTTAACGTTGTTACATGTTTGGGATGTTACAGCAATGTTTTTGTCTAAAGATATTTCTATTATCAGGAGCTTTAAATGGTTTCATATCAAACATTATTCACCTTTTTTTACAAATTTTTCGAATACTTCTGTCTTGTAATCAAACTTGTTATATTAATTGACCTTTCATAACAGGAATGTATTATCCTCATTTAAATCGTCTGACACAGCTTAAATGACTAACGTTTAAAATTTCTTTATCTAAAGTACATCTGATTTTGTTTATTTTATATCTTTTAATATTATATGTAATATATTTGATTGATTTTTTATATATAAAATAAAATGTTGTTATATACAAATTATGAAAGGAAATGTGAGTTGAATAACGGAGAAACGAGTGTAGGTAATATGATACTGAAAGCTAGGGGAAGTTTGACCGAGAAATTTGGATTGTTCTCGAACGTAACACAAACACACGCTGTATTCTTGGTAAGAAACGCCGTTCGGTAATATTTATGCGCATTTTATAAATGCTAATTCTGATATCAATTAATATATATGAATATGAATAATATGGACTACGGCAATAAGAAAATTAAGATTTGTATATACACTTTAAAATAAAATAAATATAGTGGGCTCCCTATCACTTCCTAACATAAATTGAGTCTTTAATGGTAAAAATGTTTCCCCCCTATGTACTATATTATAGACTGGCAGTGCTATTTTTTTTCCTTATAACCTTTGTTGGGCTAAAAAAATTGAATAACTAATGCCGGAATAAGCAAACAAACTATGGAATCCTTGTTAAAATACTTAATCGTAGAAGGAAATTAACAGTGATCAAAAACACTTGAGACAATTTTAGTTAACAGAATAGCTAAAATATAAAATAATTTTTATATTTTCATCAGTAAGTCATCAGTACCAAATATATTTCTGTTTCTTTTTTAGAAAATTGTTTACTTTTTTTCTCGAAAGTATAACAGAAATATTTACCATCAATTTTCAATTGGAAATATTTTTGGCATTATTTTTAAGAAATAAGATATTTTCAACGAAAAACACTGCTGAAAAATGTTTAACTATGGGATAATCATTTCTTCAACTGAAAGGCTCATATATTTAATATGATGTATGGTTATTATTGGTTTTAAAATGTATATACGGTGTACCCTCTATAATTTTTGCTTTCTCTTCGATACATATGAAAATACTTATTTATAATCAAAATAGTGCGGTGAGTAAAAGTTTGTTTATGTGTGCACAGCATCAGATTTTGTCTAGATCACAGCTAAGACTAGGCTATGTACCTAGTCCTGAAATAAATATTTTTACAAGAAAATATATACGGATTTCAAGAGAAAAATTAATTTATTAAAAACTTTATTAGGAAATAAAATGTATATCTATAGAGAGTAAAACAGAAAAGATGTTACCCGAAACGCCCCCCCTTTAATTAATCTCCGTTGCCAGTCACCAATAGCAGCACTTCTTTAGGAAAGCGCACAACCGCTCGGTTATACGGTTAACTGATAGTTTTTAGCGGCTGTTTTCATTCCTTTTACAAAAAAATGGAAATTCGTGAAGCCATCAAAGCAAACAGCTCAACAAACCATCACTGTAAGGATGATGACATCTTTTCACTTCTCCAATTTCTTCCTGTCTTCTTTAGTCTAGAGCTGGTCCAGAGCTTTGTGCCTACACACGATCATTTTGGCCATTGAATTTTTCTTCAATTGTAAACATTTTTTTATCGCTAAACAAAATCATTCGATGAAGACCATTGGTGTAACGGCCAAGGAGCACTTTGCATCTATTGACTCTAATATTTTTTGAGGAAGTGGTTAGCCTTTGTCCTATCATTCTACGAAATGCATCCATCCTAAGGTCATTTTTCATCAAGCGAGACATTGTTCTGACAGAGATTCCCATTTCCCGAGACACGATTTGTTGTTTTCGAATGAAATTTCTTCTGAATCGAGGAGCCACTGCTCTCAATGCATTTTCCGTTCTCGCTGTGCGGGGACGGCCCGGTCGAGATCTGTCATATACACATAGGGTCTCATTATATCTATTTATAGTGCGCTACACGAATATACGCCTGGTACCGAAAGGTTTCAAAGTGTTTAAAATCTCTAACCTGAATTTTCCAACTTTGTGTAAGACAATCACAGTTATTCGGTTTTATTTATCATCCCTTTCCATATTAACCGAGCGATTTCAAAATACAAACTAATTGGAGTTATTATTCTGAAATGTAAAGAAAATAACCTGATATGTATTATTAAGTACTATTAAGCTTAATAATAAATATTATTAATACGGAATTATTATCTAAATAATACCTAAGGATGTAAACAAATTTCAACTTTTGTAACAGTATTTACGGCTGAACTAGGTATATCCAACCAAAAATAGTATTAAACATTTAAACAGACAATTGACGAAAAATCATTTAAAGTTAGTTCTTTATACTATCAGATTATCTTAAATAATGAATTCTATTTCGACTAAAACGTTTATACTGAATTGAATTTCAATGAAGCAATAACAAAAATATACAAACACAATATTTTTTTTATTTTTCTCAGATAATCATTGCCACAGACAACAAACTGGATGGTCTTCAAAAAACTATAATTAACCGTCACTATAACAGGACTCGTTGGACCCAGTTCCTATATTTATGTTTCTATCTATATTTATATCAAGTGGAGCCAGTGTGTCATCTCAGTCGCAGGTGATATCCTATCATATAAACTAAATATATAATGAAGGTGATACCTTATATTCATATGTTAATATAAAAGAATATTATTATATATTATATCATAATATAAAAGAGGAAGGAGCTACAAATACCAAATACAATGTAACTAGAGATAGGTAAAATTTATTTATAATGTTAGGAGGAGAATATATTACGATTAGTAATCTTCTTCATTCAGTATTTTATTTATTCGGGCATGCCTAAGCAAACAAACTTTTAGTCAAGTATTATTAAGTTGGTACTTCATATTATCAAGGTTTCTTTGATTTTAACTATCAGAGAATTATTGGAAAAGGTTTTAGAAAAGAAAAACATGTAATTACATATCATAGTAATTGCTTCATAAAAAGACTGTTTCCGTAGGAATATAATTCAAGGAACCCAAATATCACACTATAATATAAAATTTCAAATTCATCTATCCAAAATAAATCATGATATTGAAGAGTTTGTAACGCGGTTAGCAAGAATGTTTTATAAACTAATACTTAATCGATGATCTATAAAAGCTAAACGAGGTAAAATTTATACATATATATTTTGATTTAAAAAAACTGTATATAAACAAAAATTAGATAAAACGTTCTTGTATCGTGGAACTCAATCATATTCGGAAATATCTTGGATCTCTCTTATAGTATATTGTCCTATTTTCCTCCCATAATCAGCCAGTTGGTAAGCTCGACAATAAATGTAATATCGACTTAGGATGTAGGGAGCTAATTTATTAGTTTCCTAGACCGTACTGTGTGAACTGTGGGTGACAGTTAAATATTCGAATATCAAAGAAATCCAATCCTTCCAGTCCAAAATACTTTAAACATTCGTCAATGCTCCATATTATGTCACAATAAAGGCCTTACACCATGCTTACACCAGCCTTACACCTTAAACATATGTCCTTGAAATCACCTATCCCGATTTACGCACTCAACAAAATCTTATTAATCATCCTAATCCTCTAGCTCAATCCAAAACCAGTTCCAACTACTCCTACAATCTCCACGAAGTTCAAAATGGCCGTCTCGGAGACCTATTGTAATTATATTTTACAAGTTTTTATTTTACAATTTTTGGGGTCCAGGCAATAGACCAGCTTCTCAAATCTAAGGCAGATATGGCCTGAGCGAATGTATTTATTTTTTACTGCTCTTTATTATTTACAGTTTTTCAATTATTCATATTTATTTTTTAATTATATGTATATATTTTATGAATGAACAACTGTAGTCTTAATACTTAATGCCCTTTTTATGTGGCAGATTTTATTATTATTCAATAAATTAAAAAAAAAAGATTAAAGAGAAGGAAGTTAATTTTTTCCACTCGTTCCTTGAAGCTGAGCCCTTACTTAATAAAACGCAATTTAACAGAAATGAGTTTATTTAATTACATTTCGATTTGACGGGAGTCGGAGAAGCGAAATAACGTTGAAACAAAATTTCATTAATAAATTATTGTTTGCCTCTTTAATCTAGCCATCTATATAGAATTTTTTTTAAATATTATTTTTTTGAAAACAGAGTGAAGGCATAATTTGCTAGATCTAGATTCCTTATCTTGTAATCATTCACTTGTAGATTTGGATTGATTCCTGTAGTCAACTGTTGTAGTTCCAGTTTAATTGGGTATACTAGATGTCATTAGTAAAATGATTTATAAATAAAATTGCTGTTTATTAAGCCTTCACAGTCTACGTTTAGTTAATGTCGATTGAGCCCTGTTTTATTAAATAAAAATTATTCTATTATTTACTACATACAAATTGTAAACTTCTAAAATTTCAATCTCCAGTCCGATAATATTTTTCCGACAGTCAACGATAATATAATTTTTTGTCTAACTTTTCTAAAATGAAAATAAGATAAACCAACCAAAATATAATTTTTGAACGTTGCAGAGAATTTATTTGTACTAATAAAAAAATAATAAAAGTAAATCTGGTTAGATTGAAGCAAATGATTAAATAATTAAAATGACACTAGGAAGACAGTTTTAAAGGCATACATTATTTTTTTTTATTATATGTAATGTATTGAAGTTAGTTATATTTAAAATATACCATGATTTTTCTGCTCTGTAAGAGTACCAACAGAAAAATTATCAAACCAAATAAATGTTAGTTGAGCGAAGGCTCTCATTAAAACTAACGAGTAGCATCCGAGGCCGCGGGCTGGTTCGTCCCGCCGGCGATATCTTTATCATCGGCGCTATCGTCTTCCTCGCTCTGACATTGACCATAAGAAATCCCCAAGAAGTTGATAATGTTCTTTTAGATTTACTTAACTTCCTTTTAGGGTAATTAAATATATAAATAAAAAAAGGTCATACCATCCAGCCAAAGTTCAATTTGACACCCACAGCCTCAGGTTTATGTATTTCAGTATATATATTACATGTAAAAAAAGAAAAAAAAGTATCAAATTTTACTCATTTCTAAGGAGTATTCGACTTTTCAGATATTTGATGTAAAACTATCCATTACTGATCAGAGGATTCCCTTTCAAATGTTTAATAATATTAGAGATATTTGAGTTTAATTAATTTTGTCAAAATTAAAATTTTATTACTTGGGTTTTCGGGGAGAGATTTTGACTATTCTTACTTGTAAATTTATTTTACTATTATATTTTTAGCGTTTTGATGGAGAATTTCTAGACCTTTTAGTTAATATATGTATATATATTAAGGTACTTGGAGAAAGATTTCCGCTACAGATGTTTTTCAATACCTGCAACACAACTTTTAAGAAATATTTATTTCTATGTTGCAGAATTATTTCATCCATAATTATAATTTAAATTTCTAATGATTATGGCAGTTCATGTCCACCAGTACTCTTTAATTCTATCGAGCTTCCTTTCTCAGACAAAGTCAAGTATCTTGGCTTTCTCTTAGACAGACGACTAACGTGGAACCCTCATACTAGATTTAAAAGGCAGGAACTTACACGACGATATGACCAACTATACAGACTACTAAATAGAAAATTTAAACTTTCTTTTGAAAAAAAATACTTATCTACAAGACAACACTGAAACTTACTTGGACTTACGTCCTTGAACTGTGGGGACCAGCCAAATTATCTAACATCAAACGCATCCAATCCTTCCAGTCCAAAGTCCAGTCTTTTTATAAAACCAACAAAACTTTACATCGTGACCTAAATATCCCATTTGTCCTAGACCTCATCCCAGCAAAATTCTCCAAATTTCACCTGAGTCTTACCTATCATCCGAATCCCTTTGCACAATCCCAATCCAGCACTATCCATCCCTGTAATCCTCCAAGAAAGTTAAAACGGCAGTGGCTCCGCGACCTTTTATAGTTTGTAAATATTGGAGTTCTGGCAATAGCCAGATTCCCCACTTAAGACATGAGTGTATGTGGCTAAAGCACTCTCGCTCAATCTCCGCTGGGTTTAGCCTTAGTGACGCGGTTGAGAGAGAAGTGCAGCGATCTCCTGGAGTCATGCTTTTTCCTCCTCAGTTGGAGAGACAAGTTTCTTTCGCCTGATTGTAAATAGTGTATATAGGTATTTTTGTGTTCTTTTTATTTATTTATTGTTATCCTTATTTACTGTAGATATATTATTATTATTGTACATAGAGCTTGAATGTAATCTCTGAACACTATTATAAAAGTCCTTTGAGACAGATAGTAATATTTTTAATTAAAAAAAAAAATATGGTATCATCTGATTCTGCATCGAATCTAAATTAAATTTATAAGTTTTAAAAGCTTCAGTTCAATAAAGATTGATATTATATAGCTTAGCCCGAACACCCACAAGACGGTTTCGAGCTCATATTGTTTTCGAAACTTCAAATATCTCAAAAGTTGAAGTGAACATAATTCTGAAACTACCCATTAGAATTGAGTAAAAGTTTTCAGTAAAATTTGTGGAGTGTGGGTGTCAGTCCCGAGATGATTTATCTTGTCGTCTAGCACGGTAATATTTTATAATATATTCAGAATGCTCTTTTCAATATTACTATATTTATTATTAATAACAATTTTTGACTGAAACTCCCAGTTTCACCCACGGGAATTTCGGAGTATACCTATGATGATCTCTTCATTACATTAGAAAAAAAATATATACAGGTTTTCTTCTCAACCAGATTTTAAAAACGCTACATTCGGTTGTTGTACATAACAGTCTTAACTTGGATACGGTATAGCATTTTATTATATTTGACAATAAAGACGAAATATCTTTCTAAAACCAGCTAGTTTACAGTATTCTAGAGATTATTTAGAAGTCCCACGACTTCATTTAAGTTCAGACATAAATCACCTCTTTCAGCGTCGAAAATGAAAACAATTTTAATTCAATTTCGAAGGTTCATTCATGGATTATAAAACAATATATATATATAATATAATGACAGGATCTTTTATCGACGGCTGTGACGAATGCAAAAGATTATAAATTTAAGCAAATTTATAATTTATTGTGCCTAATAGTTCTAGTAAAATAGTATGAGGGTAGACATACTAAATACTTGTAAAGCTGTGTAGTTGAACTGTGAGGTTGGATTTTACATTAGACCACTACCGCAATGTGGTGGTTAAATATTTGGAATTAAGTCGTGTATGGGTTTAATGCTACCAGCTTCGTTTGTAGTTCTTATTTATTATTGTGGTTATAATTTATCGGATCGATTGAATAAAACCAATATATATATATATATATATATATATATATATATATATATATATATATATATATATGTATATAATCCTTACTCCTACGTTTTAATTAATATGCGTTTATTCCTGCTAGGATCCTAGGATACTTCCCTTTTTCCTAGAATTCTTGCCAACACAGTCAAAATCAGAACATTGATTTACTTAAACTTGTTCGTTTATGTGAAATCTTAGATATTCGAAGTTCGAACTTCTCACTCCTACGTTTTATTCAATATGCGCATATTCCTGCTTGGTCATATTTTCTCATTCTAATCCTCATATTCTGTATAGCCGACGTTCGTGTTTAATAGCTGTTTATATATTTATTAAATAATATTCAAAGATGGCTGCTTCACAAATATAATATGATGGATAATACC